>JAULBX010030596.1:0-181079 GCA_032358255.1 Heterotrichella gracilis
GGGGGGCGGGGGAGCGGGGGCCGGGGTGGTGGTGGGGGGGGGGGGGGGGGCGGTGGATTGGGGAAAGGGGGGCTCTGGTGGCTAAACCCTGAATGTAAACCCTTACTTTTGCAAGAGGGCATTGAGCTTGAGCTGTCCAAGGACATGCCCCTGAGTTTGCACTCTAAACCCTACACCCTAAATGTGAACCCTTAATTCTGCAGGAGGAGGGCATTGAGCTAGAGCTGTCCAAGGACATGCCCTACGCGCAAGTGGCGGAGCACCTAGCCACAGCACTCAACCTGCCTGACCCGCTGCGCCTGCGCTTCACGCAACAGAGCTACGCACAGGTGGGCACGTGAAACATGCACATGGATGGTGCACATGAGCGCACAGGTGCATGAGGAAGTAAGATACGGATGATCACCTGACAAGAACACGCGAGTCTGTCTTGTACATGCATGAGCGTCTGCCATACTTGCACATGATGGTCGGACATGTACATGTGTAGTTATTACAACCACCCCAACCTGGCAACTGAAAGCGGGAAAATATGTTTTTTTTTCTGTGCCAAGCCTGCCCCGCGCCGGCTCCTGCAGCACCCTGCAGGGCAGGCTGAATCCCCTGTAATACCATTAAGTCCTCGTAAAACGCTATAAAGATCCTGCCCTTTGCTGCATGCAGGCGCCCAAGCCCGGTCCTCTCAAGTACGGCTCCTGCGCCAGCCTCCAGGACATGCTTGTGTCCATCTACGGCTCCATGATCTGCGTGCTGTACTACGAGGTGCTGGACATGCAGCTGCCGGAGCTGGAGAAGCTGAAGTCCCTAAAGGTGAGGCCCTAGGGTTTGGGGTTTTAAGCTGAAGCTGGGCGGTCTGGTATAGAGTATACAGCAGTAAAGGTGGGGCCCTAGGGTTGAGGTTGAAGGGGTGGGTTTGTAACTTAGGGCCAACTGCACAACAAGCCCACCTACCCCGTTCCCCCACCTTCTGCACGCTCTACATCGCCGACGCTAAACCCTACACTTTGCACTTACTAAGGTGGGGATACATTACATTTACAAGGGGGTGTAAATGAAGGAATCGGTGAGCAGGGAAAGCGCCAGCTGGGCTGTGCCGGGGGTGGCGTCCAGGGAGAGCGCAATAGTTGAAGTGGTACTTGTAGGGCTGCTCCACTGCGATGTTGAACTGGATGGCTTCCACGATAAGCGCACTGCAAGGCTTGCTCCAACTCCCTGCTGCTACCCAAGGACAGCTTGGTGTCCTGCACCGCCAACCCTAAACCCTAAACCCGCCGCCACCTGCAGGCCGGCTTCCATGGACAGTACCTTCAAAAATTCACATCGCGCACACCACAATCTACCCTCTAGACCCTAAACCCCACTCCAAACCCCGCAGGTTGGCTTCCACGACGAACGAACCCGCGAGGCCGGCTCCCACACCCTGCTGCTGCCCAAGGACAGCTCGGTGGCCGACGTGCTTGAGGAGGTCAGGCGCAGGCTACCGCCCGCGATGCAAGACAAGCCGCTGCGGCTCATGGAGACGTACTACTGCAAAATATACAAGGTGGGGAGGGGCCCTGAACCCTGCACCCCAAAACCCTAGGCTCGAAACCCTACACCCTAGGCTGGAAAGGCTGCGCCCTGACAGCGCTGGCCGACAACGCGCTGCACCTCAAATTCACGCAATCAAGCAACCTGCACAGTGCATGCATTGGACAAGTGTGAATCTAAGAGTACTATGAGTACTATTATAAGTAATAACTAGGTACTCAACTGATAATACCTAGGTACACCACGTGATTGACTGACCAGCTCCCTCCCTGTCTGTCAGGTGTTTGACTCTGCTGAGCGCATCGACACCATCAACGACCAGTACTGGAACCTGCGGGCGGAGGCTGTGCCTGAGGATGAGGCGCAGCTGGGGGAGGGGGACAGGCTGGTGCACGTGTGCCACTTCCACAGCGACTCACAAGCAAACGTAAGGGGGGGGTTGGGGTTGGGGAGGGTTTATGTAGGGTTTCGGGAGGGTTTTGGATCCATGAGCAGGGTGCTGCACATCTACAGCGGCTCATATGCAAATGTGGGTGGGGAGGGGGGGGTGGAGAGGGTTTATGGTTCATGTGTAAAGAGTGATGGATGCATAGGAGGAGGATGGGTTGGAAGTACATGTTGTTAATCTGTCTGTACATGGAGCGCATGCAAGTAGAGAAATTTACAATACTGGACGAAGCTTCTGCTTTTGTGTGATGCCTTTGTTTGATGTTACCAGCTTCGGAGCTCTTCTTTGTTAAGTACTGACTAGTACTATTACTGCAACAGCAAAATGTTGAAGCGCTTCATTTCAACCATGTTATTTTAGTCCACACCCTTCCTTGTTGCGTCTCCAGATCACCAACTTTGGGGACCCCTTCCTGTTCCGCGTGGGCGAGGCGGAAACCCTGGCAGACATCAAGCCCAGGCTGCAGGCAAAGCTGGGGGTCACGGACGAGGACTTTGCGGCCTGGAAATACGCATTTGTGACAGCGCTGGGGGCCCCCGAGTATTTGGAGGACCCAGATGTGGTTGCCGCCAAATTTGGCCTGCCTGCGGGTCAGCTGCGCAGCTACACCACGGGGGGGGAGACGAATTACCTGGGGCTGGAGCACACGGACGCGCATCCCAAGCGGAATTACCACCAAAACAGCAGGTGGGTGTGGCGTGGAGCCATGGCCTAGCAGTACCACACCATTCGGAAATTGCCCCAAATGTGCATTTACCCCACACGTACCCTGCAGGGTGCGAAATGCGCATGCGAAATGCCCCGTGCATACCCTTGCCATACCCTAACCACCTGGCTCCACCCTGGTTGTGCAGGGTGTCGACGTACGAGAAGGCCGTCAAGATCTACGGGTGAGGGGGGCGTGGCGGGGCATGCGGTGCCACCTGGCGCACAGCTAGCACACACCCCTGGCCTCGTAGCGAGCGCTAGGCGTGTGGCTGTGCCTGTGCGCTGCGGCTGCTTACTGCGGCTTTGGGAGAATAATGGGGTTTGGCACAGCTGGGTGGTTGGGTCAGGCGCAGTCACTTGGGGGTGTCTCACCTGGCAGGGTTGGGAGGGGGGGGGGAGGGGACAGGTTGTAGGGATGGGTAGGATTTTCAATTTCATGCTTTACCACAGCAGGGTGGCGTGCTGGCGTTGCAGTTCCAGATGGGTAGAGAATTGTGGTGCGCTCACTCACCGGGGGGAGGAGGGAGGGGGGGGAGGAGGGGGAGTACCATCTCACACAGGCTGCATGTGCGGTACCATTTGGACGAGGGTTGTGTCAGTTTTGATGACGCTGCTTTAGTTTTGAAGAAAATTGCATCATGCATTGTGTGTGGACTCGAGGCTTTTGCTTCGCCCCATGGGCTAGGTACTGTAATGCTAGTTTTACAGGAAGCAAGGAGGCTTTACTGCAGCATGCATATGGCAATTTGTGTGATACACATGTGTACCAGCAGAAGCCTGACATGCAGTGTGCCACAATGATTCCTCCCCTTGGGCAATGTCCATGCGATCATTTAGTGTATACGCATTGTGTCTTTATTTTTTAAACGTGTAGGTAGCGCCTGACAGGTGCCTGATAATGGTAGGCTCTGCCAGTTTTCTGAGTCAGGCGCTGAGGGCTGTACGCGTGGCCACTTAAACTGAACAGAAATATATTGCTGCACCCAGCTACGGCTGGCTCTGGGGAGTAGGTGCAAGGCCAAGGCTAGGCCAAGATTTGTCGGCAGTAGCAACTCAGTTTGTAACCATCATCGTATGCGTAAAATTAATGGTAATTCTTGATTAATTAAAGACATTTTAACGTCCCGGTCCCGGTGCACCGCGTACATGTCATTGAATCAGATTCAGAATTAGATTGCTTCAAGAGCGCGGTAACAATTGTTTGGCAGTCACAGTGAGAGAATCAGATGCTGGGCTGATATCTTGTGGCTTCGATCGGGTGCAGGAACATCATATGGCAATCAATGGTTAAAAGACTACTGTGTGGCATCGCTGTGCAATTTATCAATTTGGAATTTAATATTCCCTGATCATTATGGTCCAAAATCCTGGGTTGAGCCGAGCTGCCACCGGGCGAATCAGGTTCTGCAGCACAACCATTGTCACGGTGACTGTCCCAATTCGCCCATTTAATGGTTACTTTAACCAATCATTGAGCCAGTGGCAAAAGTCCTCAAAGTTTGCAAGTCCTGGAGAGATTCAAATTATTGTCATGATTGACGATGGTCCTTCCTTACAAAGTTGAACGGTAATCATTGAATCATATGCAGTGGCTCCATTGGCAAGAGGACCTCTTGAGGCGGTGCAATGCCGCCTGAGGGGCACTGTATCTCTGCCGAGTCGGATACACGCAAAAACCACATCGTAAATTCTACATGCATGGCAATGCCATGCACCAAATTGGTGATTGAATATCATTCGAGACGGCAACGTTGGTACCAGTAACATAACAAGCACACAAGACCAGTCAATGAGTCATACGCTGGCAGTTTTGCAGTGTGAACCCTGGCAGGCTGATATTTATTGGCGTTGCCCTTCACCAGACTAAAAAATGGAACACAGTGACTCCCAGTTGGGACCATTTGCCGCAATACAACAGTGCACACCTGACATTGTTGCAGTCTCAGGCTTGCGCCCACAGCTCTATAACCACACAAAGGCGTAACGGCCTCATGGCGCGCTACATACAGGTAACTTGAAGCGGGAGAAACAGTGTGCACGTTTCTCAGCAGGTGTTGCTCAATAACTGCAGGTATATGTAGCAGCGGGCCACTGGCTAACGGCTGGGGTGGAAAGGGTAATGAATCGAGTACTGGCAAAGAAACCTACTAACCCCCCCTCCGAAAAAATTTACTGTGGTGCCACATGTGGCAAAAGAAACACACACGCAGGGGGTGGCGGGCAAGCATTGCCGCTGCTGGGACTCAAAAAGGTGCGTGGTGTGGCATGCCATGCCCGCAGCTTCGCTCATGATGCAACACCACGCCCCCACGCACATGCTGCAGGCAGCCAACCAAGCGCCACCCATCCCAACCCTTTGCTTTGCACCGCCTCCCCAGCAGGGGAGGTGAGGGGGCGGCGCGCACCTTGTCCTGTCAGGCATGGCTACAGGCGCGCGCTCAAACAGCAGGTGTTTTTGAACTCCCCCCCTTCCTCCTCCGGTCACCAACCCCACCCCGCCAGCCGCTCCGCCATGCTGCGCCGCATGATCTTAGAGCCCAGCGGGTGGCTGCGGTCCAGCACCGCCTGCTTCTCCGTCTCGCCATTGGCCGCGTCCTCGCCTTCGTCGGGGATGACGATGGCGGCGCGCGCAAACAGGTCGTCTGTGCCGATCACGCTGGCGTTGACCAGGATGGAGTGCCACTTTGGCACGCCCATGAGCGCGCGGTACTCGCGGATGTAGTAGGAGAAGGACGAGGGGCCAAAGCCAGCAAAGCGGTGCGTGCGGGTGAGGACCACAAAGTCAACCAGCGCGTTCTGCTCAGAGTGGAGGCCTGTGGGGGAAGGGGGGAAGGGGGCATTTAAATAGAATCAAAGAGGACAAATAGAAGCATTATGGTTTTTCTCCGCAGATAGAACTATTGAAGCATCCTTCTAATTAATGGCATGGGGGTGAGGCGCGGGTGCTAGGAGGGGGTGGGCGCGGCATGTGGTACGCGCGGGGTGTTTAATAGGTGTGCGTGAGTGGGCACCATGTAGTTGTTCAAGGACGTTCTGCTGGGAATGAAGACCCCCTTTCGAGTGGGTGCAGGCGTTGTGGTGGGCTGGTGGGGTGTGGGCCATGTGGTGGGTGCAGTCGCGGCAAGGGCATGCACACATCACACGGGGGGTCATGGGCGCCCATGTGTGCCGGGTGCAGGATGCGAGCAGGGTTTGTGTGTGTACCCCAGAGGTGACAACGGTAGTGCCTCCCCACTTGCTGTCAAAGGTTCCTTGCTTGACGTACACCCCTTTGGTGGTGGGTAGGCATCCCACAGATGTCCACACATACAGGCTACCCCAGCCCAAGGTAGGCTACCCCAGCCCAAGGATTCCATCCCGCTCACTGATTTCCTGCTTGACACAAAATCTAAATTTGGTGCAGCTGTTTAGGTTTAGGGTTCCATCCCACTCACTGTTCATGATCTCCTGCTTGACATACATCTCCTTGTGGTGCAGCTCTGAGCACAGCCCCTCAGCGGTCAGGTTGGCAACCACGGCCTTCATCTCTGAACACCAACACAAGGATCGTCAGGCACTGGAGGGATTTAAATGTGCATGCACCCACGTGCAGGTATGACACTAGGTATGGCGTGTCATGCAGTGAACAAGGGACCTTAGTACAGCAGCAGTGGAATGCTTGTCGCGGCAGATCAAACCAGCTACCCACATCCCATATGCATGCATGCCCATCCCGTTATGCATGAACAGAGCTGGCCTTCGGCCTTTGCTCCACTCCCAGGAAAACCAGGCAAGGGTCTTTCTATCTTGGATGCACAGAGGCTACTCCTAGCATGGCTGATTCTGGTGTAGGGTTTAGGGTGCGCACCATCGTTTGCGCCATATGTGAGCAGTCCAGTGGCCACGTACACAGGCACGTCTGCAGAGAAGCCAGCGATGCGCATGGCCTTCAGGTACTCACCCCACACCACCTGCAGCACGGTGCGCGTGTCAGGGCAGGTGTGTGCTCAGGAGGGTGTGACTAGGGAATGTGACCAGGATCTGATCAAAGGGTTGCGCAAAGGGCGTACCAGGGAGGGAATGGGGGTGAATGGGACATTTCCAAACTGGGGCAGATGTGAATGCAGTTCTACAAATGAATGTATACACTGCTATTACAATATAGCACCTGCACCTGCCAGGCTGATTGCTGCTCTGGCTTTTGTGCCGGAATGCTTGCAATGAGATATATACTTAGAAAATGCGAATTCACCCAACATAATTCACCCATGCTTTGCATGTCAATGCAGCACGTACGTCATTCCCCCCCATCATGTCTGCCCAGGCCTGCGCGTCCTTCTCAATGCGCAGGTGCGCCCCGTTGAACCTGTCCACCTTGCGCCGCTTCATCCCGTCCACGATCGCGTTTGCCAGGAAGTTGATGTAGGGCGAGAAGGTGAGCGTGCGCGCAACCTCCATCACACGCTTCAGGTCACTGCGAAACCATCAGGCATGCACCGCTTAGGGTTTAGGGTTTCACAGGGTTTGTTACCTGCCAGGTACATGCCCAGCCCTGCCCAACCAGCTCTTGTTTTGGCACCGCTTGTGTCATTTCTGAGTGTGTTCCTGGCAGTGTTGAGCAAGAACAGGGTGCAGGGGCAGCCCAGCACCTAGCAGGACTAGTAAGTAGGGTTTAGGGTTTCAGGCAGGGGCGGAGGGCGTGGGCTGGGCTGGCACCCACCTGCCATGTACAGCGCAAACAAGGTGCATTCAGCACCACAAGGGCTAGCAGGATTTAGGGTTAAGGGTTCCAGAGCAGGGTTAGGATTTGAAGTGCCAGTGCCACCCACCTGCCGGTGTACAGCGCAAAGAAGGTGCAGGGGCAGTCCAGCACCACAAACGGCTCGGTGTCTGGGTCGTCCTTGAGGCGCTGCTTCATGTGCACCGCGATGGCGTGCTTGGCCATGGCCACCAGCTCGCGCATCTCCACGTTGATCTGGTAGGTGGTGGTCATGCGCGCTATCACCTTGTCCGTCACGTTGGGCATCTTGAACAGCGGGAAGGCCTTGGTGGGGTCGCTCAGGTCGGGGAAGGGCTTCAGCTGAGGGGTCTGCAGGACAGCGGTGGGAGGGGGGCCACATCAGGGTGGAGGCTGGGCAAAGGTGTGCGCAGGTTGTAAAGGGGGCTATGGACCACTTCAAGTAAGTAGGAGTCGCGCAGTCTTGCAAGATCCAGATGCTAGACGGTGTAAACAGTGCAGGAGCGAACTGCTGGCGCCGCGTGTGCAAGACTGACTGCTAGTCTGGCTGTACTGCTTCATTGCATACAACTAACTGACTAATGTGACTAAGAGAAGGAGCACAGGTGGAACATGGTTGGGGCCGCAGGCTGGTTGCAAAGTGGATGGAGCCGCAAAAAGCTGACACTGGTTTGCTGCGGTTTAGACACTGTCCATGTTTGGAGGTGGTAACCATAAGGCCTGCTAGGGTAGTGCCAGGTGGCGCCAGGCGTGCAAGGATGACTCACCTGGCTGTCCGGCTGGAAATGGATCTAAGTTTCAACTACCCCTCTGCAGATCACATCCCCTGCTGGAATGCAACAGCGGATCCACCACCATCTCCAAAGCCACAAAGCCAGCATCCCCCTCCAGCTCACCTTGATCACGGTCATGTTGCGCTTCTTCCAGGCCGCCTGGATGCCCTCCACGTCCAGCAGCGACTCCTGGGGCTCGGGGAACCACTTGGCCACGTTCTTCTCCTTCACCATGCTGGTCTCGTCGGCAAAGGAGCTGCGCCGCGCCGCGGCGGGCATCACGATGGACATATCCTCCACACCAAGCTCCTCCTGCACCCTGGTGGCCAGCGCAAACGCGGCGATGTGGCTGTAGAACTGGTTGATCAGGCCCGTGCAGGCGGTGTAGCGCATGATCAGCTTCAGCCGCTTGTACATCCTGCCCTCCCGTCGCCCGCTGTTGACAAAGTGGATCTTGGCCATCTCCTCACTGTCCACGCCCGCCTCAACCAGGTCTGGGTTGATGTTGAGGTAGGCCTGCCAGTCAAAGTCAGCAGGCAGCTTGGCGAGCACGTCACCAGGCACCACCACCCCCTGCGGGTTGCCCGCCGCCACCGGCGCCCCCTCCTCGTAGGGCCGCTGCTCCGCCTTGCCGTGCTTGATGAAGTGCCACTCCGCCTTCTTCTGGGTCTCAAAGCCGCCCTCCGCAATGTCTGGGTTCATCTTGAGGTAGGTGGTCCAGTTGAAGGAGGCTGGCAGCTCAGTAGGGTCATATGCAAACTGGTCCACCACCGCTGCCGCTGTGGGGTCCCCTGCCCCTGCCACTGTTGTTGGTAGATGATGCGCTCCCCCACTCGCTGCCTGCCTCAGTTTGAGCAACTGCAGCGTTGCTGGGGTGAGCTGGCCTGCTGGTCGGACTATTGGCACGCCGCCGGGTCCCACCATAGGCCGGACAATGGGCACCCCGCCAGGGCCAAGCTTGGGCCGGACGATGGGCACCCCGCCGGGCCCTAGCAGGGGCCGCGTGCTGGGGAAGCCTGTGGGCAGGCCCCCTGTCTCCGTGCCTGGGTACACCCCTTGCTCCTCCAGCTTGGCCCTCATCACCGCCAGGGTGGTGGAGGATGCTTCTAGCGCCTGGCTGGCCGTGTGCTTGAAGTGCATCATCACGTGTGCCTGGAACATGGCGTAGGCGAAGAACATGAGGGCCAGGAATGCCAGGAACCTGTCCCGCCGCGTGCCATACTCGCAGATCTTGCTCAGCACAAACTTGTCCCCCCCCGTGGAGGTCACCCGCACTTCAGGCATGGCGCCGCGCTGGCTGGTGCCTCCTGGCCCCAACAAGAGGCCCCCTCCTAGTCACGGTGCGCCTTCCAGGGTGGGTGGCCTGCAGGGCAATGGAGAGAGGTTCTAGTTACCCTGGGGAGCTGTCCTAACGAGAACAATGCCAATAGCAGACTGAAATATGGTGCCAGTTGCAGAGGGAACACAGGGCCACTCTTCAGAGTGCAACTTTACCGTTTACAGAGTGAAAAAGCGTGGCCCCTGCATACGTGCGAGTATTGTGACCTAAACCTTGTCTTTGAAATGATTAGACACCACGCAGCGCTGCAAACACGCACAAACCAGCCAGCTGTGCAGGACAGCAGTGCAAACCCCCATGGCACAGATGCACAAGCCTTGTAAGTGCACGCACGTTTCAAAACGCGGGATCCATGCCGCAACCGAGTTGGAGGCCGCCAGAGCCCTCCACCTTTTGAAGCACTAACAAACCCTGCAGGTGCCAATGCCAGGCGTTCAGTTCCAGCAGTTTGGCGAACAATTCTGATAGAATGCGTAAGCTCCCAGCGACAGGTGGAAGAAGAGCTCACAACGCACTGGCTGCTGCAACAGCAAAGGACGAAAGGGTTCGAGCTTTCAACACAAAGCCGACGGAATGAGTGTGTTTATAAACGGCTTTCACTCAATGGCACGATAGATCAGGTGATCGATCGTTGAGGTGGACAGCGTGAGTGCGACGCAAACCTAACCAAAATTACTCACCAAGCCACAGCTCCTATCAGTCAAGCCAATCCGCCAGAGAATCCTGCATCAGGCACCGCAGCCACTTGCCGCAAGCCGGTTTGGCAGGCCGGCTGAATGGATGTACTGGCCAGTTACTTGAATGAGGCCATTGAGGGCAATGAGGACTGAATGCCTGTACGGTGTGCATGCGTAATACAGCTAGGCGAAAGAGGTACTGAAGCATGCACTAGAGTGTGGGATGGCAGACCTTTTAACACACGAGACTACAAGTTAGGAGGCCTGTGTTCGCAGCTTTTGGCCAAACCAGGCAACAAGGGCAACCCTTTAATGGAGGAGAGGTACAAGCAAATATTGGATTATAGCTGGCCGTTCGATCTAGCCCAAAAGTGTGATTTTGGTAGGTGAATGGGCTTCCGCTGCATTGATTTGCGACCGGGCTGTCTACTAGAACAGTCACTTGCGACGGCCACAACGGCTAAGTAAGGAGGGGGGAAAGCTTTGGGGCTGTAGTGGTTCGGACCATGCCTAATGCGTCGTTCAACATGTTACATAACCTGAATGCCGTTTCAGCCAACAGGATGTACCTTGTGCCCACAATAGCAATGCCCTCAACAGAAACGGCGCATACAGCCAGGTATCAGTCCCCTGCACTCTTGTTGTTCCTTGCAACCGAGATGGAATCTTCCCTTCGATCATGTGCATGCATGCATCCAGCGGCTTTCGTTTGTACTCAGCTGAATGGGTCCCTTTCTACAGGCTTGCACAGCCGCAAAATACGCTACTTGTCAGTGCAGGAGCTGGCCGTATTGCTGCAACATCCCCGTGAACACCACCCTTGCGCGACTCTATTGATAACCTGCGGCCCCACCCTTAGTGTGTCATTGTTTGCCGACGAGTCACGGGTTAGAGAGACCATCCCTGCGTTTACAGCTCCTCCCTGCGCTGTTGGCGGCCACGGCCACCATCAAGGTCATGTTCTGCACCCAGAGAGGCCAATATGCCGCAAGTGGACTACCTAGTTACACCAGAGAGCTCCCTGGTTAGCAGACGGATTGGTACATCTGCGTTTACAGGTCCCAGGAATCAGCTGATAAGACCGGTCTATTGCGCCTGTTCCACAACGAGCATATGTGGGCAGCTAGGTGATGCCAATATGAAGTGCCCCACAGCACAGCACTCAGCACTTTCTTGGAAACGGGTTGAAACTGGCGCAAACACGGCACCTGGTAGCCAAGCGGTTGCCAACAGCAGTACAATGCCTACTGCAACACCCAAAGGTAGGTTGCCATCTTGTGTCTGGCAACACACACAACACCACTGGGGACCCCACTCCCCCCCACCCCACACTTTCCCCGCCACACACACACAACACACACTGGGGCACACATGCTGCTGGCTGCGGCTGGGTATGCTCTCCATCCACATGGTGGCACCCACAGGGCTTGGGCTGTTTCTTAAGCAGCTATGTGAAGAAGTACTAGTGTGCCTGTGCTTACAGCACCTATCTGAAGAAGGCGGACATGATGAAGTTGACCACACACGTCCCCACGCACAGCAGAGTGGACTGCAGGGCATAGTGAAGGGCCTCAGGCACACGTGAAGCTCCCTGGGGAAACTAGCCTATGCCAATGCAGCTGGCTCATGCACACACACACACATGAAGGGTGACCAATGCACACCCATGCAAGATGTTAGCCACACCTGAGATAGAGATGCAGATGCAGATGAAGAAAGAGGATAGTCATCCACACGTCTATAGGCATTCTAATGAGTTGCTGCCCCCCTAGGGAAACAGGCTAGCCATTGCAGACATTGCTACCCCATGCACTCACAGAATAGGGTAGCCAGTGCCCGCACAGAGTAAGCAACACACAAGAGCAGGCACCACCAGCAATGTTTTACAATTTACAGTAAACCCTAAACCCTAAACCGCCAGTACGTGGTTCTGACTGTGCGTGCAGCTCCTCACCTGGCGCTCGTAGAACCAGAAGGGCATGGTGCGGTTGATCTGGCTGGCCACCAGGTCGGGCAGGGTGAATGACACAAACACGCCGATCACAGTGGCGAAAAAGGCGAGCAGCATCCCCCGCAGGATGTTCTTCACACCTGCAGAGCCACGCACCACCGGTTCAGGGTTCAGGGTTTAGGGTTAGGGTTTAGGGTGTGAAGAACATCCTGCAGAGGCACGCACCGCCAGTTTGGGGCTGCGGGTGTGGGGCAACAACGCCCGCTGGCTCTAGGGTCCAATCAAGGGTTTAGGGTCACCACCAGACTGGCATTGGGGTCAAGAACTGATTGGCACAATGGCCCTACGAGGCCCTGCATGCATGCCAGGGGTGCCAAGCAAGGGTCATGTGGATGGCGCCATGGCGCCCTAAACCCTCCCACAAAACCCTGGGTGTTACCCACCGCACCTTGCGCCTTCTCTGCATCGGTTGCGCCCATGCCGGAGGTGGACGGGAATATTTGGTTGAGCTTGTAGATGTTTGTCACCGCGCCCACCACAGCAGCTGCACACCACACCACGCCCCCCGTCAGCCATGCCCGATGCATCACATGTCTCACATCCGCCGTCAGCCATGCCAATGCATCAGATGTCTCAGATGCCAACCACAACCCGCGCATGAAGCGTAGAATGCGCATGCAGATGAGCCCAGCATGTATGCTATGGACAATCGGACAACCCCGGCATGGCATTGCATGTGTGCTTTGTCAACCCGCTTGGCAGCTGCGTACGGTGCTGAAGCATGTGTGTTGACAGCTGGGCGGGGTAAACTAGGGTATGTATGGTATTCACACAACCATACACGCACATGCAATAACCGGTGCAGAAGCACGTGTGCGACAGCTGGGTGGGGTCGATCAGGGTATGGTAGGGTGTTCACATGGCCCTACGCACCTGCAATGACCGGCTGCGTCCCCGCGGTGACCGACGTGACCAGCGACCATGCCAGGAGCACCGCCTGCACGGCGCCTGTGTACATAATCACCTTTTTCTCCGCCACAAACACCCTGCACACGCCACAGCACCATCATGACGCGATCACAGCATAAAATAATTCAGAGGTTAGGGTGTGATCTTCTTCTTGGCACTAAACACCATCGCACACCATGCACAGCGTGTGCATGCATGGCCCCTTAGGCAATTTACCGCATCAGCTTAGCTGGCATGCGGCCTCAAACATGCCTCTGCATTGCTATGACAGCCAGCAGCAGGTGCCACTGGTGCTGGCTTTTGCTGCTGCTCGCCATCCAAGACTACCATGACATGCTGGCAAGTGCAGCGTCAGCCAGTTGGGAAGGACCAGCCGGTTGGGGTGTGGTGTGGCTGTACAGCGCTGTGTACCCACCTTGGCCGCCATGGGAGGTACTGTGGGCGGTCGGCAAACGCAATGTCCTTGGAGACCTTGGCACCACCCTGCGGAAATCAACATGGGGGGGTCACGCACCGAGGCTGCCGTACGATCGGCATTCAAGTGCAATTGCATGGCCCTGGAAGTACAGGGAATAGCGGGTAGGTCACCAGCAGGCTGGTTTTACTGGTGCCGAGTATGCGCTCAAGCCCGGCGACTTGAGGTTCCCGCACTGCCATGCATAGCACCCACCCACGCACTCACCCACCACCACCACTAAATCACGCATGCCCTACCTCCGAAAGTCCACACTGTGGCAATGCCACAGCACGAGGTTGACTACCCCAGCAATCTGGTGGCCCCGCTGTGAGCGTCAGCCACCGACCTACATTCAACCTGGAGGTGCGTGCAGACCCACCTTCACCCTACACCCTACCGACACCCTACCTTCAACCTGGAGGTGAGTGCGGACATCATGAGCACGGAGTGCGCCGCCTCCAGCTTGGCGATCACTGCCTCGTTGCCCTTGTTCTCGTTCACCTTGCGCCTGTACACCCGCTGGATGGTGTCGTAGTCGGCGTTGGGGGGCAGGCCAAGCACCTGCGCAGGCGAGGCAACAGTGTTGTGAAAACACCCCCTAGTATTCAGCAGCTATTTGCCACGGTTGTGGGGTTGCCACAGCGGCATCAGGGACCCAGTTTTGAATACAATGCCTGCTGGCGTATCAGCAACACACGTGCCGGTGTGTGTGGAAGGGTGGTTGACTGCGAACGGGACAGGTCCAGCACCTGGGCGGGTGAGGCAACACCCCTTGAGAGCTAGCCAACACTATAGAGAGAGAAGTAGCAGCTTTAGGAGACTCTAGCATAGCATGAACAGTGACATGATCACAAGCACAAGTGCCAATTGTTGCCAGCAATCTCTAGGTACCTCAAAGTTGTACATAATACGCATATTGGGTAGGTGGTTGGTGCCGTAGTCCGCGTTTTGAAGCAGACCCAGTGTGCAGTAGACACAGTCAGAGGCCAATGGCCATGCCCATACTTGGTGTGGTTTGCCAACCGTTGCCAGATACATTTTCAATCTCGAGGTACCCCAAACTTGTACAATGTACGTATATTCCCCTTCCAGCCACGAAAGCAAGCCCTGCTGGGGGTGCGTGACACAGCACTGACACACATAGTGCCTGGGATGCTACTGCATACAAGGGCCCCACCTGGTAAGGGTCGCTCGGGCTTTCTGAGGCGGCACCAGCCCTCACTGTGAACCTCCTTGCCGCCAGGGGCCTGACCATGCCCGCACGTGGCTTGAAGAGCAGCTGGGCAGGCCTGCAGCGCATGCTGCTGATGCTGCACACGGAGCGCTGCATGGTGTGTTGCATGGGAAAACAGCCGGGGTTCAGCGTACTAAATGCCTGTTGCCCCAGGAAAGGCAGAGAAGGAAGCTTATTTGGGTAGTCGGGAGCTTTGCAATGCACTGCTTCCGCACCAGTCTACACGGGATAGTTTGTGGGTGGTGTGTTCGTCAGTGGCAGTTTATATGCGTACACCTTCAAAGCGCTCTACACTTTCACCGCGCTCTACAAAAAAGAAACAAATGCAAACGCAAGCAGTATCATATAGGGGTGGTCAATGCACGGTTCTCGAGCATCAGGTCTATCCTTCTGCTTCGGGATAAGTTGGGTGCCGCCACTTCCGCGCGTTGGGCCGGGCCAAACCGGGCATCCTGCCTGCTTCCCGCCGCCGCCCGCGCATACTGGTTCTCACTTATATAAGCGTGCTGCTGCACCCTATGCAGTTGCAAGCTAGCAGTTTCCTTCAAGCTGTCGTGAACAAAACCCGCTGTTGCACCTGCTGCTACCCGCATATTCACGCCTGCCCTTGTTCAGTTGCGCGGTTTCGAACCCCCCCACCTCACGACAAGGGATAGCAAGCAGCGGGCCACAGCGATGGGCAAGAGCGAGCGGCCCGAACACGTCGCACCTCCTGAGATATACTACAACGACGAAGAGGCCCAAAAATACACAGCAAACTCGCGTATCATTGCCATCCAGGTGCGCGAGCGCATATGCATGCATGCATAAAATAATAGGCAAAGGTATCAAATATACCTTTCCAGCCAGCTCCCTGCGCAGGCACCCTTACGAAATGGCACTCACTGGATTGGCGTCGGCATGCAGTGGTAGTTGGTTCGAACCCTGTCGGTGTAGAACAGCTGACGCAGTGCTCGCATTTTCCAGGCGTCTCTAACAGAGAGGGCATTGGAGTTGCTGGCACTGCCCGACGATGGTGTCCCCAGGCTGCTGCTTGACCTGGGCTGTGGGTCGGGCCTGAGTGGGGAGACGCTCACAGAGCAGGGGCACCAATGGGTGGTAGGTTTAGGGTTTAGGGTGTTGGGGCGCAACCGTGCCGCACTGCATCCTCCTCACTGTGCACTGCCCCCACACCACCCCGCACTCACCACCCCACATCCCTTGCCACCCCTTATGCACCGCACCCACACCGCACTGCACCCGCTGTCACCCTATACACATCCATTCTATGAAGCAGGGCTGCATGTTTCCTGTAAGGCTGTCCAGTCATACCCGCTTGTTACCATGCAGCACGCAGGTTAGGTCTCCACTACCACTGTGTAGGGTTTGTAGGATTTGGTGGTCTCCCTTACCAATCCTTTTGCCAACCTCTCTCCGACACTGCTCCTTACCCACACCTGCTCCACGTACCTTTGCACATCCCCCCCGGGGCCCCATGCCCACCCCCCTTTGCACCACCGCACCCCACTCCAACCCCCCCGTTCCGACAGGGCCTGGACATTAGTCAGTCCATGCTGGACGTGGCTCTAGACAGGGAGGTTGAAGGGGATGTGTGCTTGCATGACCTGGGCCAGGGCCTGCCTGTGCGCACGGGGGCCTTTGATGGGGCCATCAGCATATCAGCGGTGCAGTGGCTGTGCAATGCGGTGCGCGCAAACCCTGGACTTGAGGTCACAAACCTAACCCTGGACAGTGGTGCAGTGGTGGTGCCACGCCGTGCATGCAAACCTTGAACCCCTGTACCCTAAGCAGCAACGGGGCACTGCCACAGTGCCAGGCAGATGAGGCATGGCACGTCAACATGTTCACGTCGGAGATGCCATAAGCAACCTCCCACATCACCATGCATTGCAAGTGTTTACCTTGATGGCAGTGCGATGCAAAGGTTGTAGGGCTCACAGCTTGGGGCTGCAGCTGCCACCAATGCCGACGGTGCTGTGTGGTGCCCGCAGGACAAGACGGCCAACGACCCCCGGCGGCGGCTGCGGCGTTTCTTTGAGAGCCTGTACGCGTGCCTGTCACGAGGGGCGCGCGCGGTGCTACAGGTCTACCCAGAGAGCCCTGACCAGGTATGCGCGACTGGGGTGGGGCTAGGCGTGGGGATTAGGGGTGGGATTGTGGTCTTTCCTCCAGTGAGTGATCATGGGAGGTTACTGGGTCATGCAAGGGGTGTAGCCACTCTTCCCATACATTTCATATAGCCGTGTGCCGCAGCCCACCTCTTTGCAACACTGGAATCCACCCACGCTATCCATCAACCCCATCCACATGCCACCACCCAACCCCATCCCAGCGCACCCAACCCCCACTTAGTTCCCACCCCCCACCCCCCACTCACAGGCTGAGATGCTGACCATGGCCGCCATGAAGGCGGGGTTCCAAGGGGGGCTGGTGGTGGACTACCCCCACAGTACGCGTGCAAAGAAGTACTTTCTGGTGCTTTTGGTGGGGTCTGCTGGGATGCTGCCTGAGCCCCGGGGACTGGATGGGGCCGAGCCGGGGGAGGAGGAGGGGGTGGGGATGGTGGGGCGCCACAGCGGGGGGAAGCGGCGCAAGCGGAACCACGATGGCGGCGGGGAGGTGGGTGGTGGGTGGTGGGGGTGCAGGGGACTTGTTGTCGGTTGCATAAATGCGGTGATTGGGTATGTTGCATGCGGTGGTCAAGCCAGAGGTGGTTTGAGGCAGTGGGTGCACCCATGCAAGCGGGCCCTGGTGCTATTCCGTGGTGCCTGCGATTGTTGCTGTACTGACTGTGGTGGGTTGGTGCACCTAACGATGATCATGAACCCCGCGAGCATCTGTGCAGCACAAGCACCGTGGCACACCATCGGTCCATTGGGAACTGGATATGCAAAGTACATGTACTGTGGGCGTAGTTCCCCAAGTCAGTTGCTGGCTCAGCCGTGCAGCCCTAAGCAAGGGCGGCACAGCTGGTTTGGGCCGCCAACAAGAGGCCATTTGTTAGTGAATGTATCCTCGCCTGGGGACACATGTTACCTCATCGTTACCCAGTAATCATCATCTGTAGGTTACCCTACCATTTCCTTTACCTGGTCAATCCCATTGCCATACCGCAGGAGCTGACGCTGGCGCTGACCTTGTTCGGCCCCCTCCCGCAGGGCTCCTCCCGGCACCCCGACGGCAAGGGGCGTGGCTGGGTGCTGAGGAAGAAGGACCAGATGCGGCACAAGGGGTACAAGCACATACCGGTGGACACAAAGTACACGGGGCGCAAGCGGAAGGCCAGATTTTGAGCCGGCAGCTGGGACTGGCAGTGGGTGTGGCCAGTCAGTATACATATACGATCCCCCATAATGGACTGCCACTGGATTTACGCAGCATGCAGGATGTGCGCACAGGCCTGGCTAGGAGATGGGCATTCAACTCGCCGAAGTTTGCCAGTCTGAACTTTATGGCCCGCAATGGCTGCTGTAGCAACATCACGTTCTTATTCAGAACTCAGAAATAATACCAGGTGGAAGTCACTGACAGATTGAATGTGGAAATCATTACAAGCGCTGGGCAGCATTCATTGACATCACAATACATTTTGCGTGTTCTCCAGCGTTAAACTCTTTCACGCATTAGGAAATTTATTAGCCTAAAGATAGGACGCGCATCAACACTTGGGCGCCAGCACCAGTAAGCATGCCGATGTAACCATGCGCCTTAGAACCCTTGAGTCAGATCAACTCCCCACCGGTGGTCTGAGTCCACTTTATATTTAAAATTTATGACTTAGTAGCTCCAAAGGCACGGCTGTGGCACAAGCAACGCACCACCCTTGAGGCTCACTCGACATGCCTCTTATTTGGCAAACAACTGCTCAAACACACCACAAAGCACAGCCACGTCTCAAAAGAGACTTCGACCCCTCCTTCCAGCCCTCAAGCTTGCATCAACACACACAAAGGATTCAAAATACATTTACACGGGCGCCCACGTTGATTAACCCCAAACTCTGGACCAAAGATTTCAACATCAAACTTCAAGCCTCCCCGTGGTTCCCAGGTTACAAGCCCATGGTTCAGTAGTTGGAGTAGGCCTGTGCCGTGGGGTATGCGGCGCTTGCGGCTGGGTCCTGGTAGGTCTGGCCCGCGGCCACCTGCTGGTAGGCCATGGTGCCTGTGACGGCGGCCTGCGCGGGCTGTGCCGCAATGGCAGGCTGCTGCTGCTGCTGGTATGCCGCATACTGCTGCTGCTGCTGGGCCTGCAAGGGAGCGCAGCGAAAGAGGGGGGTCAGTGCACTGGCCTGGCAACTGTCGCTCCCGCCAACGGCCCTACCCAAGGGTTCATGCCTTTAGCCACAACAACCTCATAAAGGGGTCAGGCCAGGCATAGCCCCGGCAGGTGCTCAGCTACTTTTACAGGAAAAAAATGTTACGACCCATAAACAAGAAGACATGAAGGCAGATTTATGCGTGTGTTCAACATCATAGCTCCTTGACAATTTCCCAGCAATGTGCATGTGCAAGGCGGCAGCACTCTAAATCCCCACCACCGCCGCAGGCTCACCATTGGCTGCGCCTGCTGCACAGGCTGCTGCACGCCGTACTGGTACCCCCCCGCCACCTGCTGCTGCCCGCCCATGGCCACCTGCCCCGCCACAGGCTGCGCCACCGCCTGCACGCCATACTGGTACCCGCCCGCCATCTGCTGGGGCTGCTGCAGCTGCTGCTGGCCGTAGGCATCGGCGGCGGTTGGCTGTGCGGCATAGGTTGTGGCCATGGGGGCGTAGCCCTGCTGGGGCTGCGCCTGCTGCAGCGGCTGGGTCTGCTGCATGTAGGGCTGCTGGAGGGTCACGGCGGGGGAGGCGCCCGGCATGGCGGTGGCCTGCATGGGCTGCTGCTGCTGCATCATGCCGCCCTGCGGGTGGGGGGTGGGGGAGTGAGCGAGGGCGGAGCCCAAGGTGGAAGTGGAGTTTGACCATTTCCACACAGGCAGTAGGGCAGGACACAATGGGTGCATGGCTCTACACGCGGTGTGTCGCCGGGCGCAAGCCCAGGGTTTTGCCACAAAGTAATCATTGAATCATAGCATTCAGAAAATGCACAGGCTGAAATCATCAACGCATGACGCCACGCACCTGCATCGCCTGCACGCCATAGCCCACTTGCTGCTGCTGCGGCTGCTGCTGCACGTACCCCCCCGCCTGGCCCTGCATGCCCATGGACTGCATGGGCTGCTGCATGGCGTAGCCCTGCATGGGCTGCATCGCGTACGCAGGCTGCTGCGCACCCATCATGGGCTGCATGGGCATCACCGCCTGCATGGGCGCCATGCCCATCTGCCCCATGCCCATGCCCATCCCGTTGTCCATCATGCCGCCCTGGCCCATGCCCATGCCGCCTGCGCACACACACAGCGGGAAGGGGTCACAAATTTGTATAGGCAGTGGTGGTGGTGGTGGATTATTTAGGAGATTTTAAACACAGGCACAGCATATGTCCTTGCCCCTATGCGGCACCCGCCACCACCCTGTAGCTTCAAACCGCTAACTACAAGCAACCCCCCAGGATTGACGGAATATTAACATGGGCTCCCCCCCAAACCCTAAACCTAATTGAACCCGCCACCCACCTCCCATGCCCATCCCATAGCCGTCCATGCCCCCGCCGTAGCCATCATAGCTGTGACCGCCACCTCCGCCACCCCCGCCACCGCCGCCGCCGCCACCAAAGCCGCGGCCCCCGTCCCTGGGCTTGGCAGGCACCACCTGCAGCGGCTTGTTCTGCTTCTGGGTGGGGTCCTTGAGCGCGTGCTGGCCGTGGAAGCGCTGCTGCGCGCGCACCGCCTCGGCACGCGTGCGGTACCACACAAAGGCGCAGCCCTTGGAGGCGTTGGTGTCGCGGTGGCGCAGCACGTTCAGCTGTACAACCTGTAGTATGGGGTGTGTGGGGGGTGGGGTGAGGACATGGTGTGCGTTGGGGGGTGCAAGGCTTAGGGGAGGGGGCAGAGGCAGGTGGGCAAAGTGTGAGCAGGTGTTGTGCCATAGGTACTCAGGTTTAAATGCACCACAGGCTAGTAGACATGGGTACAGATATCCCCCCTAGGCATAACAGCAGACTTCATGATGACATCAATATAACAAAGGGCATTCCAATCCGTTAGAAGTAGCTAACAGCAACAATCACAGCTACAGTGGCAGTTCACAACTGGCTGCCAAGTGTCCCCCCGCACTTACGCTGCCAACTTGTGAGAACAGCTGCCTGAGCGATGCCTCGTCGTGCGTGAGGGGCACGTTGCCCACAAACAGTTGGATGGTGTCAGGCGCGCAGCCAAGCGGCACGTTGCCACCGCCCTGCATGCCGCCGCCCTGCCCGCCACCAAACCCGCCCCTGCCGCCCTGCGGGGGGGCCCTGCCGCGCCCACCTGTACGGGGCGCAGGAAGCAGTGTCAGCACAAGGCATTGCCCAGGCATGCAAATTGTGCTTGCACCAGAAGGTGGCTGGGTGGTAACGTGGGGACCACTGGTGCCAGATGGCATCCAGAGGAACCTTATTGGCAAAGCTTATGCAGGGCTTGGCTGCAGCTTGACGAGACAGGGGTGCATAACATATGGCCACCATTGGCAGACGCATCCCATCATCGGGCACGAATACCAATGGGACTCAACCTATGACCGCTTGAGCCATGTGGGAGGAGTCCCGAGGATGCCTATGGCACTGCCATCCATGGAGATCTGATGTCCTATCCTTCCTTAAAACTGGTTTGCTCACCTTGCTGGTCGCGTCCTGGGCCGTCCTTGCGCTTCTTCTGCAGCTCTGAGTCCATCCACTTGACCACCATGGGGTCGCTCATGCCCTCCCAGGGCAGCTGCCCATCCAGCGCCTCCAGCGCAGCCTTGGCAGCCTCGCGGGTCTCCATCAGCACAAGGCCACAACCCTGCGCAAGGGTAACTGTCTGAGCAGGGGCCTGGGTTTTGGCAAACTCCAAGCAGGTTTTGACACTGTCAGAACCAGGCCAAAACCCCAAAGGGTAAATGCTTGCGCACAGGTGGCGTGATTCCCATCAGCTCAATGCCACTACGCTGCGTAAGGCAAGTGCTTGCGCACGAGCCTGAAATTAGGGTTTTTCAAACCCTACACAGGGCCTTACCTTTGATGTCTGAGCGTTGAGGTGGGCCCTGAACAGCGTGACCTCCTCCACAGGCCCAAACTGCTCAAACAGCTCCCCGATGGCGGTGCTGTCCGCGTCCTTGGACACCTTAGCAAAGTACAGCTGTACACCAGGGAGGGGCGATACGTCAGGCGCAGGAAATGGACCGGATGAGGCAGTGCCAGTCACCGAGATCAAGGGATGGGTGTGGGTACCGGGAGGAGCAGGCAGGTTGGGGTGAGTTGTGTTGCGTGCGGAATGTGCCTGTACATTATGACCAGCTACAGGCTAGGAGCTGCAGAGCCGGCCATCTTCGTGCAGATCATTCGATGTGGGCATCATGCGGCAGCTGAACCTTACAAAAGGAAGCGAGCAGTTGCTTGACGAGATGCCGTGAACATGCAAACCTCACACCGAGTGTGCGCTTGCTACACCCTAACACACCATTTCTAGACCCTATGCCAGATTAAAAACTGTATGGAGATTCCTCCCAGCTATCCGATCAGCCCAACACAAGCACAAGGTGAGTCAAGCAGCAGCAGACCCTACAACCCTGCACCAGGGAACAGCAGTGGGGTACCAGCTTGCCTCACCTGTCTGTTCCCGCTGTCCAGCTCCTCCATTGCCTTGCGCTTCTTCACCTGGAGGTCAAGGTCCGCCCACTTGACATTCAGCGTGCCCTGCCCGCCCTGCAAAACCAGCAGCCACGTCATTCATGAATTGCACCACTTACAGCGCCAACCTCTGCCGTTACAAAACAGCGCACATGCAGCAGCAGCGACAATCTATTTAAAAGACAACTCCCACGATCGATAGAGGCCCACATCTGCGCACCCTAAACCCTAAACAGGGCAGGCAGGCAAGCAGGAGATGATGCACCTACTGGTGGCTGAGGCAGAAGGCATGCACACGTACCGGGATGATGTGTTTGTCTCCAAGCGCCACCATCGCCTCGTGGGCTTCGGCGCGGTTTTCAAAGCAGACAAAGCCGCAGCCCTTGGTGGTGCCGCTCTTGCGGTCGGGGAAGAGGTTGACGTCTGTGATCTGCAGCCCAAGTCAACAAGTCAGCACAGGAGACATATATAAACTTAATTCTTTGTATTTGAATTTAACATAAGAGTTTGCTGAGCTGGTGAGTGCTTCACATGCCCAGCAAGGGAACTGCCACACCACACAAGTAGGCACACCTTGCCAAACTTGCCAAACAGGGTCCTGACTTGCACTTCAGTGATCCCTGGCGGACCACGGGAGAAGAAGAGCATCTTGTTGTCTGCAGGACCCTCGGAGGGTTTGATGTACGAGGCGTTCCTTGCAAAGCGGACCTGCACAAGGGAGAGTTGCAGGTGTGAGGCACCACCCCCAAGTTTTTTGCCGTGTTCAGTGCAAGTACCCTGTTAGCCCAGTGTGAAAATACTATTCAAAGAAAAAGTGGACCCTGGGCTTGAGCTGCTGCAAGCGCGCAAGGTCACACAGCCCAGCAACAGGTTGGAGTTGGTAGAGACAACAATGCTAGGACACAAGTCTTGAGGCAAAAGCCCTGCCCAGCGCTGGTTGCACATACCTCCAACGCACGCATCCCCCCGGGCAAGGTGACCTTGCGGTCCATGTTCTGGACGGCAAGCTCTGCCTCCTGCTTGGTGTTGTAGCACACAAAGGCGCAGCCCTTTGATTTCCCGGTGGGTTTGTCCACCATGATGACTATGTCCCGGATGGTACCATGCTGTAGAAACATAACGCTACAGTTAGTGTCCAATCACTGGAAAGAAAGCAGCTGCAGCGGCAGCAAAGGTGGCGTGCCGTGCGTGATCAGCGGTTTGTCATGTGCCCTACCGCTTCAAAGTAGGGCCTGAGCTCCACCTCAGTGAAGGTATTTGGAATCCATCCAACAAACAGGCGGTAGAACGTGTCGGAGCCATCCCCTGCCCCATCCTGGTGTGTGTCAAGGTCACCCCAATTGCCATCGTGGTGCTCTGCTCCGTTCTCAGGCTGCTGCTCGGGAGCGACATTCTGCTCAAGGGCATGGATTCCATCGCCTGCCTCCACCACTTCAGGCGCCGCAAACTACACAACAGACGTCTTCAAGTAAGGAAAGGGTTGGTGCAAGGACAGGTGAGAAACCAAAACAGGAATAACTGGAACGTGCTGAGTGTTGACAACTGGACAGTGTTAACAGCTTTTTTGGTTCTCTCATGCTCTCTTATCAGTTTGATGCCAGGCAACAACTTTGGTGGCGGCACTGGGGTGGTGTTAATAGCTTTCCTAGTTTGCAAGGAGCAACATCAGAGCATTTCAAGCTTGTGTAAGTTAACATGTGCTACAGTGAGTGCCCTTGCCACCCATAGGGGAGGCAAGGGTGCAGGATTGCATCAATACCTGCTGTTGATCGGACAAGTCGTTTGACATTGTTCCACAACTTTTGTTTGACAGTTAGAGTCCAGGCTTCAAGTTTACCGGTGCTTTAAGTTCTTTATCTTTCTAGAGGCTGTTCAGTTTTTTATGATTTCGTTCCGCGTACAAGCTTGGCGGGTGTGGGGATAGGCTTGGCGCTGCATCATCAACAGATTGGGCAGCGGTTCAGTTAGTGGCTTCGAAGGGCACAGCGGATTTATGTCACTTCCACAGATAAAGTGTTGGTTAAGCGCTGGCAGAGGGGGGAAGCTTACAAGGCAGCGGTGACTGGTCGAGATGCCGTTTCGTTGCCATGGCAGGCTGATGGGCGTGCAATGAGCATGATGCGCCACTTAGATGGCAAGCGTAGTCAAAACCCAAGAGACAAACGGAAATACAGCACAGATGAAACACACACAACTACCTTACCTGAATGATTGGGTTTGGAGGCTGCAGCAGTTCCGAACTGGGTTCGCAAAACGTCAGCAGGACGGCAAACAGTTTCAAAACGTGAAGTGCAACTGGCGGCGAGTCGACAAACGCGTTCTGTTTGGCGCAGGTTGTTGGCTCTGTATCGGGAACTACACCGGCTTGATCAAGTAGCATCGGTGATGGGCGCCCACTCCCACTCCACTGGCTGCCAGTTTCCATCCCCGTTTTCAGGGGGCGTTTTTGTGCAAAAATAGCCGCAATTTCCCTGAAAATTTCCAAGAGCCTTAAAACCAAGCTCTAGCTGTGGCACTGCCTCAATGCCAGTTGCTACATAAGCTTCGTTGCTTTGACATCGCAGACGCCAGTGGGGCGTGTAGCAGTGGGTATATACATCATATGCATGCATTGCGAATGCATGCAAACCTTCTGTCGAGGTCAGTAGACGTCAACGATGTCGCGGTCCGTGTTCCAACCAGTTGGTAAGTTTCAACAGATAAATATAGTTGTTTTAAAGCATCTCTGTTCGCACTGCCCATCAGTTGTTGTGTGTTTTCGTTCGTGCACCAGTTGCCGTTTTCGTGTCGGTGTTTTGCGACCTGGCGAGGTGAGAGTCAGGAGATTGATGGTTTTTTCGTGGTTCTAAGGTGTACCTTGAGGAACAAGAGAGGCAGCTAGTGCTCCAGGGTCCACTCTCATTGGTTCATTGGTGCCAGCACGTGTATTGCTGCAGGACAGAAACGGCTGACCAACATCGCAGTGGTGCGCTACAAGAAGATGGGCAAGCGGTTCGAAGTGGCTTGCTACAAGAACAAAGTACTCAACTGGAGGAACGGAGTGTACGTCCTCTGCAGACCCCGTTCACTTCCTTTCAACTGGTATTTTGCTGTGCCTCTGTCCGATGGCTCATCGCGGTGTGCTTGTTGGCTGCAGTGAGAAGGATCTAGACGAGGTGCTCCAGTCGGTGACTGTGTACGAGAACGTTTCCAAGGGAGTGCTCGCAAAGGCAGAAGACCTGCAAAAGGTATTTGAAACGCAGGATGAGGAAGCAATCTGCATCAAGATATTGGCGGAAGGAGAACTGCAGGTGTGTAGCAGCCATGCCACCCAAACTCAACCCACTGGGGCCCTGCTTGTTCACAACTTGCCTTTCAAGGTTCCACAAACTGCAAGGGAGCTTTCTTGGTGTTCTCATCGTTGCATCTTCTTCTGCTGCACCCCAGGTGTCTGACAAAGAGCGAAAAGTGGAGCATGACGCCTTGTTCAAGGATATCGCCACAATACTGTCTGAGAAGTGTATAAACCCCAACACCAACAGGCCATACACGATATCCATGATTGAGCGCGCGCTGCGAGACATGCACCTCAGCGTGGACCTGAAAAAGACTGCCAAACACCAGGCATTGGAGGTACGCCACTGGGTGCACTGTCACACACACTGGGGTTTGGTGCTGTTGGCAAGCCAGTGTGCATGAAGTAACACCCCTCAGCACTGGTATCTAGCACCTTGACCCGTATTCGCCTGCTTTTGCAACAACTATCATGCCCATCTTGCAGGTACTGCCCGAACTGAAGCAGCAGATACCCATTGAGCGGGCACGCATGCGCCTCAGGCTCCAGGTGCCCCTTAGCAGTGAAGGCGAGCTGGCGCAGTACCTGCACCAAAACAGTGTGCTGATCGAGCAGCAGGAAATCACCGCTGGGCAGGTCAGTGCACATGCATGGAGAAGTAGCCACTCTTCAGCCGGCGATCTAGCTGGGTGTAATCACAATTGTGCAGCTTGTGATATCTCTGTGCATTTCCGCAGCCCTGCTATGGGCCGACACCCGCTGATGGTCTCGGTGCATGTGCAGGTTTCGGTTGTATGCCTGATTGAGCCCGGCTCATTCAGACAGGTGAACTCATTTATACAGACGGCGGGGTCAGGCGCAGGGAGGGTGGAGGTACTTGCATTGGCAGCAGCAGGCACCCTGGAGGTGCCGGAGCGCATGGAGGAGACTGCTGCTGCCACTGTTGCCACCAGCACAGAAGGAGCAAGGTAGGCATGTAATCCACACGCACGCATGCATCAGCCCCGGATACTACACCAATGTACTGTCAATGTACAGCAAATGACGCCCAAAGCATGGTTCACGCACAGCCTGTGCTTTAGATAGTTTCTAGTTCAGCGTGCGCATCCCCAGTACATGTTAGCCCTTGAAGTTTTTGTTGCATCTCGCAGGGAACCTGAGCATACACCCGCCGACACCAGCACTAGCGCCAGCGCCAGCGCAGCAGCAGCAGCAGCCAGCGGCTTCACGCCCAGCCGCCGTGCCCAACCCAACCCCCGCACAGCAGCCCAGCAGGTGGCAAGCCAAGGCACGGTCGTGTACCTTCGGGGGCCGATCAGCAGCCTTACAGAGGAGCATGCCAGCAGGCGGGAGCGGTTCAGGGAGCTGGATGAGCTGGAGGCGGGGTGGGAGGTGGAGCTGCTGGAGCGCGGGGACGGCGTGGTGGATGCCGTGTTCTATTCGCCTGCAGGGGCGCGGGTGGGGGTGTATGCCAATGCGCGGCGTGCGGCGCTGCAGGCCCGCAGGGAGGCACGGGCAGCAACCATGGGCGCAGATCAATAGGCAGGGGCTTGGCATAGGGTGGAGTGTGAGAGGGCTTGTTTTGCGAGACGCGGTGTCAGTAACCAGAAGCATGGATGGAGTCATCCTTGCTGGCAGTTGGGCTGGAAAGTGAGAACACTTTTTCTGAGTGGCGAGAACAATGCGAGTTGTTGTACAAAAGAAACCCTGCTTGCAATAGGACTGTCCTGTTAGTCGGACTGTTGACTGTTATGGGATAGACCAAGAGGGAACCACAGTGCCTGGCACCGTCTGGATTGAATGCTCGCTGGACGCTCCCTGGGCCAAACCCACTGGCAGCAGCACTACAGACACGAACTTGTCACTGGTGACCGGAACCACAGTGACTGGCCAATGGTAGACATGTTGCCAACTTCAGCGCCCAAGTATATAGTGGCTCCACCATGACCCTTCGCACCAAGCCACTGAGCGTTGTTACACTTCGAGGATTGTCTGCATATTCTGTCCCTAGTAACGTGTTGTGAGGTGTGAAGTACAAGGGCTATTGCCTAGACTGACAATCCCCGTCAGGTGGTTAGAAAGGCCTGGCAGAGCACTTACAGAAGGCCAAATGGCACAGCGCATGACCATTGGACCTTAATGGCCAACTAGGGCCGTGGCAAATATATCAAACCGAAGAGTCCCGTCTCAAGCTGAGGCTAAAGTTGAACTTCAAGCTGCACACGCAATTGGCCCAGGTCTGACAAGAAGTTCAAAGGACTTGCGAAGGCCCGTTGCTGCGGTACACATACGATGCTAACTATTGTAGGGAGTCAGGAAACCCTGCCCAAGGGTGCAATGTCAGGCAGGGTTCAGAAGGGAGTAGGTCAAGGAGGCAATGACGGACAGACGAACTTTCCACTTGCTTATATTCTCAAAGGTACCAACCCTGTCTTTCAATACAGGCCAGCTCGCTGGCAGGACAGCTGTCTCGCCACAGCACGGTGAGCTCTTATCCAAGGGGTAACTTACAACTCCAGCTGCGCTGCACACTTGCTGCGAGTTACGCTATTCAATAATACAAGGCCTGGTTACAGCGCCATTTCTTGCATCAGAGACTCCAGCTCCTGCTCCTCTGGGGTCTTTGTCGGCTTCGCCTTGGTTGCCGGAAGTGCAGTTTGTGGCGCGTTGGGTAGTTTGGTTGTTGGCACTGGCGCAGGCTGCAACAACTCGTCGTCCAGCTCTGACGCCTCCATCTCCTGCAGTAGGTTGACAGCAGTAGTTGTGATTAGAACCGCACGTCAATTCCGCACGTCAATTGCAACTGTATGAGCGGGTTAGCATGGTTTGTCCACAGGCCAAGGCATATTTGGCCATATTTCCAGTGTGTCGGGGGGAGACATGACAATGCGGTGCTGTGGTGGTGATATGACACCACGCAACGGCTCGTGAACCACAGCCAGCACAGTAGCTCTGGCTGTCAGGTGTACATACCTCCAGCTCGTTGAGCAGCTCGTCCTCGTCCAAGTCAGCTGCTGCACCAAGCGGGTTGCCCATGGCGTCCTGGATTTGCTTCATCTGGTCTGCTTGGTCGTTGATCTCGTCCAGCACCTGGTCAATCTTCTCCACCTTCATGTCCTGCATGGTCATCTTGGAGGCCTTGGCAGCGTCGCTCAAGGCTGACACAGTTTCTACAGTGGTGCGCTGGTTCTCCAGCATCATCTGCTGCTCATTCACTCTCAAGATGTTGTTTTCGCACTGCTCCAGCTGGGTCTCATAGAGCTTCTTCTTCTTCAAAGACATCAAAGCAGCTGTAGACATAAAAGCAGCGTGTCAGCAAAAGGCAGAGGTGCCCACTTCTCACAAGCACACCAGTGCAACTCTGAGCAACATAGCAAGCAGCAAGCCATACATCGCTTGTTCTTCTGCCGCGTGAACTCCCTGGCCCTCTCCAGTTCCTGCTCTATCTTCTTTTCCAGCAGGTTCCGCCTCTTAATCAGCAGCTCCTCGGTCTGCAAACAAGCGTCTTGGTGAGCAAGCTGCCCAACTCACAGCAGGTATGCACCAACATCAACACCACCCACATAGCCATGCATATGGCAGTGAAAGAAAAGGATAGGGTGCAGTCCTCACATCCCCAAGCTTCTGTATGGCATCTACTGTCCGGGTAGTGGACGCTTGTGAGGAAACAGGCCCAGATTTGCCCTTGTCGCCCTTGTTGCCGAACAGTTTGCCCAACATTGTGGCGAGGTTGTCGAGCCGAAGCCTAAAGGGATACACAGCACCATGTGACAGGCGGTCTAGTCATAAACCCTCGCACAAAACCTGTGATCGCAAGTCCTCCCAAACTGGCAAAGCAGGAATCAGGGCGTGCTACAAGGTTGAGCGAAAACAACGCACTATGCTCGCACCCCCCCCATCCCTTAATACCAGGCATTCCGCAGCGTGTGTGCGTATCACCACGCGGCCCAGAGTACTCACCAGAGGCAGAGGGGCTGTCAAAGAGGACGAAACCCAACCTGTCTTGAAGAAAACGGTGGGGCCAAGATTAAAACTGCGGTATCGTTGCAGGTCTCGTGTGAAGGGGTGGGCAGCAGTGCGACAGTGGGGTGGGATCCTGGGCACGACAACAGCACCTCGTGTAGGCTCCGTCAGCAAGGCTTGTGCTCGAGTATTAGAGCGGCAATTTTGTGAGAATGCAGCAGGTTTTCTGGCGCTCCTGCTGATAACATGGCCGGGTTGGGCACAAAACAGAGGCTCGGTTTCACTCCCCGTCCCTGAGTACTGCCACCACCAGGACTGCTTCTGGGCAAGTGCTCAACCCTCGACTTCACCCTCCTCCGGGAGGAGTCCTCCCACCGAGCTAGTATATGCTCAGACCTGTCCTGTGCTTGCCAAGTTAGCCCCAGAGCACGGTTGTCTGCGTGTTTGTGTTAATACGGGCTTGTTGCGCAGCACCCTCCCTGCAACCTGTGGCACTGGTTGCCAAAACTTTGGCAAAAGCTAGATTGTGTTGAGCGATACTCGGTGTTCACGAATAAACACTTCAGCTGACAAGTTTGTATACAGTGTTATTAACTTATGCCCGGCCAGAGGTTTACAGAAAGATACATTGGACCATGTGAAGCGAAACGGGCTTCTGGGTTCGTATATGCATGCATTCGTTGCGGATGCATGCAAGTGGTCCAGGCCTGCGATGGGGCAGTACACCTAGCTATTTGGCTGTAAGGAACGACAAAACTTGTTTTTATGACAACACTTGTCGTTTTTATGGTTATTAGCAACTGGCTGGCAGGCTGTTCTGAAGGTGGGGGTACAGCGACCAGGGAACACCTGGTGCAGTGTTGTCTCTCTTGGAAGAGGTTCCGTTCCAGGAAAGTGTAATGTAGCTGCAATATGCAGTGCTCTTCTGAAAAACAATTGCCCACGTGCCAGCATCAACACAGGGGGTGGCATCTTTACAGCAGGGGGTTGGGCAACAGGGGCAATTTGCACTGCTGACTTGGGACAACAGCTGTATCAACGCAAGAGTGTCTGGAGGTTATCAGTGGAGTACACAAGCTGGTAGTCCGCTGTCGTCTACCCAGTTTAGGCTATTATAGACAATCGAGCCCCTGCCAGAAAAGCACTGAAAGCGAAGGTCAAATGGACAACTATTCACAGGTGACCTGAAAATGTCTATGCATGTTCCACACAGTCAGGTTGGCTGCTGAAGCTCAGCCTAGTTGAATTCACCACCTAAAGCTTCAGCAGTCAACCTTACTGTGTACACAAAGATAGACAGATTCAGGTTATCTGTAGATTGTTGTCCCATAAGCTTTGTTACCTTGACCTCGACTGAATGAACTGAAAGTGTAATTGCTGCAAATAAACAAGCACACTCACTCAAGCAGCATGGAAACTAGCAGTACAACCCTGCTGCCCATACAGAAGGTCTACCGCTCGTCCAGAAGCATTTATGTCAGTACTCGCCTTAACATGAAATGAACTCGCAGTGATAAAATGCGGGTCCAATCCTCCAATACGAGAATTGACAAAGTTGCTTCTGACAAGCGGTGAACATTCTTAATGAGCAGCAGCCATAACGCTTCCTGGAGGTGCATGCGCTGCGCTGGTGAGAGCTGCTCCACTGCGGGCGATGCCATGCAGCAACTTGGACCCGGCGTCTTTGGCTGCCAGGTTCTACCGTGACAGTGCAGGGTCATGGTCACCCTAAGCTTCCTTGCCACGCTCCTTATGGTCACCCTCAGTCCTGCACAGAGACAATGTGCTCGTCAGTGCAGCCCATTAGTGTGTGGATGTTGGTATTAATTGCCACAACATGGCAAATAAAACATTGCAGTTTGTGTGTTCTGACAACAGCTGTCCTAGGCACCACATCCAGTGCATGGAACTACCCTCACCCGCCTATCGCACCAGTGGCAGGTATTGTATGAACAGCGCCAGGATATGCCCGCTCAAGGAAATCCACAAGGTCCGGAAAGTACCTTTGAAGCTGATTGAGCTGTGCCTTCACCCCGGCGACCTCGCTCCTCAGCTTGGAGAACTCCACCGACATCCGCAGGTCCTTGATCGTGTCACGCTCATCCATGGTGCCCTGCCTGCTCAACCAGCGGGCCACGCCCTCAACCGGGCCGCTCTGCAGCACGCCACACCAAGCTGATCCAGCAGACAAGCCCAGGGTGATTGCGGCAGCGAGGCCCCCAGCAGAGTAATCCTCATCATTCATAAGCTTGGACACCTGCAAGGAAAGGTTGGAGCACAGTCACAACGGTGGGCAATTGCAAAGTTGGTCAATGGCAATAAGTGTGCGCACTGGGCAGCCGCTGGTTGGCAAACAGTGTTGATCCTGGGCAGCCCGCTGGTTGGCAAACAGTTTGTCAAACAGTGTTGATACTGGGACAGCAACCTCGCCGTGTCAAAACCCTGCGGAAAGGCGATGATGGCCAGCACCGCCATGAATGCTGTGAGCACAATACGGGCATTGCGCAGCTGGTATGCTCTCGTCACGCGTTCCACCACCTCGGCTGCTGCAAGGTCTTGCCTCTGGGCCTGCAGAACCTCGCTTGGGGAGCTGTTGGCAGCAGGGGTGTTGTTGGATACGAATTTGCTGTATGAGGACTTATCTGTCCCCTGGGCTGGAGCTGCATACGTCCTCAAGGGTATCACAGCCTACGGTCAGATCTGGGTGTATGCTACGTGGGTGAGCAGTGCTCACTGCCCTTCCAAGTTGAGACAGGCGCACACAACCTTACCTCTGTTGCCAACAGCACCCCTTGGGGAAGAAAGCATGAAGTGTTGGAGGTGGGTTTGCTGTGTGAGGGTTCTTGGTCTGACCCCTGGGCTGAGCTGCAATCCGTCCTAAAATCAAGCCCATCTCAGGGGGACCTGACCAGGAAGACCAGGAATTGCCACACAGCAAACCCACCTCCAACACTTCATGCTTACCTGTTGAACATCAGTGTAGCGTTCTCCCCCCTGTAGTGTAGCACAGCCCACGGTCAGGTACGCTACATGGGTGACAACGCTCCACTGCCGTTCACTTGAACAAAACAGGCTCAAACAACCTACCTCTGGCACTTTGGCACCAGGAATGTGGGGCATAGCACAGCTCGCCCACGCGAGGCAAAAAATCCGACGCCCAATGGTGGTTTCAAGGCTGTATTGCGCAGAGCGCTGCGTCTCTTGTAGGTTTTGCATACCAGCCTTGGTTGGACTGCAGACAAGTAGGCTGTGCACGCCATTGCCAGTGCGATAATCCAAGCTCAGGAACCGGGACCCGTCGGCAGTGCACCGGTACAGGTACGTTGTTGATGCGGCGTGTTTGACAGCTACCGACGATGGCTCATAGCATCACGCCGTCACATCACGTCGTCGTGTCCAACCCTGATGCATGCATGCATTTGTACCGAATAAAAAACATACAAAGTTCTTGACTAGTCGGCTTTAACTCGTCCACACCAAACTTTGATAACATCCTGCTTAACCTTAGGAAGAGGTTAACAGGCAAGGCGATTGCAACGAGCCTAGGAGAGGTTGCCTTTCCAGATAAAATACCACGAGGTGATAGGGCTCAGGCTCAGGCTCAGGAGTACCAGAGCAGCATTGCACTGGTGGAGGTCTTCAGACCTGCCCTCTGCTCGCCAAACTTGACCCGCGGATTATTAGCGTGTATGTATTGGACAGGGGCTTGCCTTGAAGCACCTGCTCTACAACCATCCACTGCACTCGGTGGTCCATGCGTGCCAGACCTGTCATGGGCTGTCTTGAGCAATGTTGAGCAAAGTCTGGTGTGCCCAACACTCTCAGTGAGCAAACATATTCAGCATTCAGCAAACCCAGCCTGGCCAGTGGCGTGCAAAGTCACAACCGGAGCCTTGACGGCTGAGCCTCTTCAAGATGCTTGTGCTGGGCATTGAAGGTTCAGCCAACAAGATTGGGGTTGGCATCGTGAGAGATGACGGCACAATACTCTCCAATCCCAGGCATACGTACGTTGATCAACCCCTGGCCTCACCAGTGCAAAATGTCCCTGTAGCCCATCACCCATGCCACTTCATGCCACCCAGTGTCATATGTTGTTCTAGCTAGTGGGCGAGCAGTTTTCCTGAAATTTCACTGCATATTGCAGCTATGTTACACCTCCTGGGACGGGATTCCTGCCAAGGGAGACAGCACTGCATCACCAGGTGCGTGTTTCAACCAGTGCATGGCCGCCTGGACTTCACCTACAAAACGGCCTGTCGTAGCATGTACTAATAACTGTCACGACGACAATGGTGTTTAGTATCTACGTAAGACACAGTAGTTGCAAGTAATGGCCTGCTGCAAGCTTGCATCACTTGCATGCATATGCACCAATTGTCACATGCATGCATCCATGTCCGCTTCGCAGCACCCACATCCACCACCGCCAGTTGGGGCATTATCGTCGATAGAGGCCTTGGAATGCCACCAGTCAAGAGGAACACACTTGCTTGGGTCAACAGCACAGGAGATTGTCTCGCCAAAAACCCTAAGGTAGGGTTTATCCTCAGCGCACACAACTCTTGCTCCCCAGGAGCACATCCTCGGGCTGGTGGAGCAGGCGCTGGAGGAGGCAAGCGTATCGCCGAGGGATATCACCAGCATTGCATACACCAAGGTAAAACCCTTAACCCTGTTGAGGGTCCCATGTGTTTCCGCCCCCACACAAAGCCTGTGGAGGGTCCCAAGTGGTTCCCCTCAACGAGTGGCCCATCCTCGCCTACAGTGCACTGTGTTCCGCGTGCCATTGGCAGCATACCATCCCTCACAATGCACTCAATGTTACAAAACATCAGCGTAAGAAGGCACTGGCGTCAAGTGTCTGACCCAGCAACCTCCCGTGTGCACTTGAACGCACACGCACCCCCGCGCATTTCCTCGTCAGCGTCACCCATGCATCCCAACCCCCGACACCTCGTCGCCCCTGCACCAACCCTCAACCCCCACTTTGCACCTGTGCAGGGCCCCGGCATGGGTGGCCCCCTGGTGACATGCGCGGTGGTGGCTCGCGTGCTTGCCCAGCTGTGGGGGGTGCCCATCGTGGCTGTGAACCATTGCATCGGCCACATAGAGATGGGGCGGGTGGTGACGGGGGCGCAGGACCCGGTGGTGCTGTACGTGAGCGGGGGCAACACGCAGGTGGGGGGTGTAGGGTTTAGGGTTTAGAGCGTGGAAGTTAGGGTTTAGGGTGGTGTATGTGAGGGGGATGACCATGCAGGGGTTGAGGTGCAGACCCCAGTGTACTACAGATCGTTTAGAAAGGAATTTATTCCTATTGATTGTTCAATCCGGTTGACCCCTGTGCACCTGTTTAGCGCTCAGGGATTACCTCTACACACACCCAGATGATTGCCATCACGATTACCCATGCACCTCCAACGCCCACACGGCCCCAACCCCCGCCCCCCCCATCCCCCACCCAGGTGATTGCCTATGCCGAGCAGCGGTACCGCATCTTTGGGGAGACCATCGACCTGGCGGTGGGCAACTGCCTGGACAAGTTTGCAAGGGTGCTGGGCCTGTCCAATGACCCTAGCCCGGGGTATAACATAGAGCAGCTGGCAAAGCAGTGAGTGAACGCATGCTTGTGCATCCTCCAATGCAGTGAGGACACGCATCCAAAAGTATATATATATATGCATACTTAGGGGAGACATGTGTGCAAATTCTTTGCATATGCAAAGGCAGGAATACCTATTCCTGCAAGGAAGTGAAGCACCCACATGTGAATAGTGCTGGGCCTGTTCAAATACCTAGATTAGGGTACATGGTGGAACAGCTGGCAGTGCAAGCCAGCAGGCATGGAATAATCGATGTACCATCACTTTGGATGCCAACCAGCCAGTTGCTGTGCCCGTTGCAGTCAGTGCTTGCTAATTTCAAGCAGTACAATGAGTTGCAGTAAGGGAGGTACTGATATTCACACTTCTCACAGGGGAACGAAGTATATTGAGCTTCCCTACGTGGTGAAGGGTATGGACCTGTCCCTGTCGGGCCTGCTCACATACATAGAGGAGAGGGCAAAGACGCTGGTGGCTGCGGTGCGTGGGGGTGGGGGTGAGGATGGGGGGCAAATGGGGCAGTGGTATCGTGAACCTTCCCACCCCTTGTTCTTGCGCCACATGCTATCCATCTATCCATAACCCATCCACCCACCACCCATGCCCTACCACACAGCAATGCTACCATCCAATTGCTTACCCCACTCTGTCCCACCATCATGTACTCTCTCATGATATGATACCACCCCCCCCTCCCCCCTCCACCCTGGTCCGGCACTCTTGACACCACCACCGCTTCCCCCCTTCGCAGGGCGATGCCACCCCTGCTGACCTGTGCTTCTCCCTCCAAGAAACCATCTTTGCCATGCTAGTGGAGGTCACTGAGCGGGCGATGGCGCACTGCAACACCCACGACGTGCTCATCGTGGGAGGGGTGGGGTGCAACATGCGGCTACAGGTGGGGGGGGGGCGGGTGTGGTGAAGCCATACAGGACCATGGCATGCAGACCGAGGCATTGCGCCATCGGGCACACTGCACTTCATCAGCTTCAACCGTTGCACTGCTATCATCCTAATAATTGCATGGCCATGTATGCCAGCGGGTCGAGAGCATGCCCCGCCCCAACCCCCCATGCCCCGCCGCCCCCGCCGCCACAGGAGATGATTTTTGACAGGCTTTCATGTGCACGCACCAACCCCATCTCCACACGCCTCACCTCACTTACTCCCTCCCCTTCCCCTTATTCCGCAGGAGATGATGGGCATCATGGTGTCGGAGCGCGGCGGCCACCTGTACGCCACCGACGACCGCTACTGCATAGACAACGGCGCCATGATCGCGTGGGCGGGCCTGGTGGCGCAGGTTGCGGGCCAGGTCACGCCGCTGGAGGACAGCGGGTGCACGCAGCGGTACCGCACAGACGATGTGTTGGTCACATGGCGATGACACCACGCATTTTCCCTTGTGACAAGGAGGGTCTTATGAAAAGGGAGGTCTTATGAAAAGGGAGGCAGCTGCAGCGCACGGGGCTGTGTGACTTGTAAGCCTGGGCAGGCGCTGGCTGAGGTCATGCCGCTGGGGGAGAGCAGGGTCACGCAGTGCGATACCGCACAGATGGCAGGCTGGTTTAAGGGATGTGGCGGCGAGGGCAGTTTATGAATGAGATGGAGGAAAAGGAGGGGAGTGCGTGGGGCGTAGTAGCAGTGGGGCTGCCCAACCTGGCGCCAGAATATCATGCGGCATCAAGTGCCATTATGGCACTTGATGCTCTGTCAACTCAGATCTAATTTTGAGCCTGTTCCTTGATTTGCTGATGGTATTGTAACAGCAGTAGTGATTGATTAATAATATTTACTGCTGCCCGCCTCAGAGCTCCATTTTTTGCAGAGCAACATATGAAGGCCAGGCAGATACATCCGAGGAGGGAAAGGGGAAGCATTCTGCCTCTGATGTGCTGGTCAAGTGAGCGTCAATGGAAGTGCAGGGAAGGGATATTTGTACTGACATAGCAGGCGGATGTATCCGAATCGGAACACCTCTGTGGCAGCCGCAAACTCCTCAGTAGGAACGCTGCAAAATTTTCATTTGCATGGTTGCAATTGAGAATTGCAACAGGAATTGCCATAGTTTTTGTTCCCATTGGTTACAGACAGACCCTCGATGTAACCTTGAGGTTTTGTTCCCAACAAAAGGTCCTTTGAGATACAAATTCAACAAGTAAATTATAATCCCCTGCAGTACTATTCCATAGTGCTGCGCATTGCGCACGAGGCTGACAATGCTGCACAAGTAAGGTGAGGATAAGGTTCTTAGACTACAAACAAATAAAGTGGCACCCAATACTGGCCAGCCGGCATCCGTTTGCATTGCACAGGCCCTGGTGTGCTATACCGGAGCGCCCCGGGAACCCAGTTTGCTTGCGCCGATGTGGCCACACCCCACCACCCCCTTGACCAACGGATGACGACCATAGCCAGGGCCATGCACCTTGAGGAAACCTTGCCAGCTGCCAGGCGCGCCCTCGCGCAGCATGGGCGTACTATGCTTGTGTTATTACATTCAAGCACCCATGCCGCGGCTTGCCCCATGGCCACACATCCCCCCACCCCCAGCCCTTTGGGCATCCGCCCCCCGCCCCTCCCCGTTGCTGCTTATGGCACTGGCATGGGCTTCACTCCCCAGATCTCGTTTGCGTACTGCGAGATGGTCCTGTCGGAGGAGAACTTGCCAGCACCTGCTCACAATACAAAAACGAGAATAAATAGCTAATAACTTGTGATGCACACATATGACAAATAACCATTGATTTGCTGGCACCTGCACACAACTCATATGCACGTGGTAAAAGCACCCTCCCCACTCCCCAACTCCACCTTCACCTCTGCCTCACGGCTGTGTTCACCATGCGGACAAGTCCCCCCAAGACCCCCCCCACCCCACACCCACCTGCCGTCATGAGGATGCTGCGCTTGGTCCACTCGTCTTGGTCCTTGTACACCTTGTCCACCCTCTCCTGCGCGTCCATGTACGTGGCAAAGTCGTTTGCCACCAGGAACCAGTCGTTGCCCTTGGTCATGTCGTTCACGCTGTCCACCAGGTCGCCGAAGTAGTCGGGGTCGCCAAACACGCCGTCCTTGATCATCTTCATCACGTGCACCCACCTGGGGTGCGGGGGGTTAGGGTTTAGGGTTCACATTTACAGGGGGTTAAGGGTTAAGGGTTTAGGGTTTGGGGTTCACAATTGCCCAGCCTAGCCCATTTGGCCCATTAGGTTTAGGGGGGTTTTAGGGTTTAGGGTTCAAGTTCGCAACCACATGTTGTTCAGGATAATAAGGTTCCATCCCCACCTTGGGTCGTAGTCCTTGAAGTCCTTGCGCTCCTGGCGCAGCCTGCCAATGTCCTTTGCGTCCACGCCAAAGATGAACAGGTTCTCAACACCGCTCTCCTCGGCAATCTCGATGTTGGCACCATCCATGGTGCCGATGATGAGGCAGCCGTTCAGCTGGAACTTCATGTTGGAGGTGCCTGCAGGGCGGGGGTGCGGTGAGGCGGGTTGGATATGGATGATGTGCTGCTGACATGGGTGCGCGGTGCTGTGCAAAATACGAGCCGCTTTGCTTTTCGCATGTTGAAGTTGAGGCACAAACACCTCCAGGGTTGCCGCCTCCACCGGTTCAAACCTCTAGACCCCAACCTCTGGGTCTCATCTGGCCAATGCAGAGCCTGTACACCCCAAACCCTAGCCAAGGGTCTCGTCCGCCCACGGTCTCGTCTGCCCACCCACCTGACGCCTCTGTGCCGGCGGTGGAGATGTGCTGGCTGAGCTCGGCGGCTGGGATGAGCCACTCCGCCTTGGACACGTTGTAGTCCGGCACAAAGATGACCTTGAGCAGGTTGCCGACGTCTGGGTCGGTGTTGATCACAGCGCCCACCTGGTTCACCAGCCGCACAATCTTCTTGGCCATGTAGTAGGCGGAGGCGGCCTTGCCACCGAAGACCACAACCCTGGAAACAGCAGGGGGGAGAGGGTGAGAGGGCCAGGCGGGCTGTTGCAGTGGTGGTGGTGACACATGGTGACGCCTGGCAGCTCATCAGTAATGGGCGCCAAGGCCAGCAGCACCCATGAACTCAAGGAGCATCAGTGAATTGCTTTTTCCAGCACCTTGGGAGGGTTTAGGGTTAAACTTAAACGCTACACCCTACACACGTAGCCCAGGCCCCTCACCTTGGCACGATGTTCTTCTTCTCCTCGGGGGTTGCGTTCTTGATGGTGTGGTAGCGCCAGATGATGGACAGCACGTTCATGTACTGGCGCTTGTACTCGTGTATGCGCTTGATCTGGATGTCGTACATGCTGTCCACGGGGATCTCGTAGCCGGTCAGCTCCTGAAAGGGGGAGGGAGGAAGGATTTAGGTTTTAGGGGAGGGGGTTAGGGCAATCTCACACAATGGGTGGGTGGGGATGGCGCCGAGGGGTTGTCACTCTCCACATGATCCGACAACCAATCACCCATATGCAGGCCAAAACTTTCCACGCTTCCCATCCTCCCCGCCATGAGCAGAGCCACAACCTGCGCCGCCCATCCCCGCCCCCCCCTCCCTCCAACACCTCGCCAGGCCACAACCCCCTTGCCACCACTGTCCCCCACCTTGATCTTTGCCGCCATCTTGACCTTGTTGTCGCGCTTGATGCCGGACCACACCTTGTGGAACTCCTTGTCATCAGCAAGGGGCCGCAGGCCCTGGAGGAGGGGGGAAGAAAGGGGGTCAGGCCAGTGGTGGGTACCAAGCACAAGGGGCTGTGCCGCCCCTCGTGGACGCAAGATAACAGTTGGGTCTTTCCGAAGGGGCAAAAGCGTTCACACAAACAAAGAGTGGAGTGCACTCCTCCTCCCGGGCGCTGGTGAAACCCTCATCAGGATATGAGCATGGACTGTGAACCAGGGTTTGGCATGGCCGAGTTCACCTTTAGCAGGCCGAGCTCCTTCTCGCCATCTTTACACCCTCGAACGAGATAGGCAGGGTGTTCCCTAAACCTAACCAGGGTACACATATCCAGTGCCAGCTCACCTCCAGCAGGCTGAGCTCCTTCTCCCATGCGCTTGTGCCCAGCGTCTTTGTGAGCAGGTCGCGCAGCTCGGGGTTGCACTCGCTGATCCACCGGCGGGGGGTCACGCCGTTGGTCTTGTTCTGGAACCTCTCGGGGAACAGTGCGTAGAATTGCTGCAGAGGGGGAGGGGTGGGGGTGGGTGGGGCAGGCATGGAAGCTGGACGCTGCTGGAAGATGGGGGAAGGCATGGGCCCAGCAACACCCAACTCAACAAGCACATGCACAAGTACAGATTGGATGGTGCATGGGATGCAACCATGAGGCCTCAACGGCCCCCTTAGGAAGACGTCCTCCTTCATGCTCTCCAGTTGTACCGTGATGTGGAGCAATCCCAAACCCAACGCCATGCAACCCCCCATCCTCCTTGACGATCTGCAGGTGCAAGACGCGTGTGGTGCAACCCTACAACCCTAATTCCTACAAGCCCTACCGGGAAGATGTCCTCCTTGATGATCTCAGAGTGGATGGCAGCCACCCCGTTCACCGCACTGGTGCCAACCACCGCAAGGTAGGCCATGTTCACAAGCCTGCAAGGGGTGGGAAGAGGGGAGATAAACACATGCTAGCCAGCTGACCGAGCCAAGGGGTGTGAGAGGGGTCAACACAAAGCACAAGGTGGGGAAGGGGATACAACACCCGCTAGTAATCACCAGCCTACAGTGTACGACAGGTGGTGGGGTGGGACGGAGGCGTGCATGCACCGCCCTCCCTTGTCCCATGGGTCCTCCTGGATGGTGACACACACCCAGGCACAGCGGACAATCTACTGGGTGTTTAAGCGGTGCCTGCACATACATCTCCCCCATTCCATGGGTACTCCTGGGCGATGGCATGTACCATCCAGAGGGCTTTGACACACAACACAGAACCATGCACCACGGGATACACTGTGCACGTACATCTCCCCCTTGTTCCACGGGTTCTCCTGGATGATGGAGTAGAGCTTGAGCCCCTCCTCCACTGGGTCGGGCTTGGGCTCCTCCTCCTCAGCCTCCTTCACAGCCTCCTCCTCGCCCTCAGGCACAGGGGCGGGGGCGGGGATGGCAGCCTGCTCCTCAGCCACCTTGGCCTCAACCACGGGCTGCGGGTGGAAGGTGGGGATGTAAGAACAAAAATAAGCAGAACAATGAATACCCGCAGCGGCTCAAAAGCATGGGCAACACACTGGGAGACGTCGGTGCGGGTAGGTGGGTAAAGGACTACTGCCTGCCATGTTGAGTTTCTTTCTTGGACAGACATTTAGCCAGCACTACATGGCAATATACAGTGGCCAAATTTGTCAGTGCGTTTGCTGTCCCCCAGACTCGTTCCCCACCAAACATTTTGATTCAATTACGTCCACGGAGAAAGAGCACCAGCCTCCCCATCCCAGCCCCTTACCTTGACAGATGCCAGCCACTTCTTGTTGATCGTCTCGATGATCTCCATGTGGCGAGGCAGCAGCTTGCCAATCACTGCCACGGGCCATTTCTCAAGCGCCTCGGGCATGACGGTGTGGTTGGTGTAGGCAAGGGACTGGGGAGGGGTGAGATAGAGTGAGAGAGGGTATGGGCATAGTCTACGGTCCCTACACACACGCGGCAAGCGGGGCCTTAATCCACGATGGCACATGATTCCTGGGCGTGCCCCGCTAAGCATACGGGGCACCCAATGGTGGTATCCGCCTCTTGCTGTTGGCGGATAGTTAGGGTTTAGGGTTGGTTAGTGTCGGCCCACCTAACCACATTCGCACAAATGCTGCGCGGGGCCCTCCCTTCCACCTCCCACCCTCCGGAGATATGCGGCATTGTCGACACGCTGTGCAACTCCCCAACACTTTGTTACTGCCCACCCGCCGTCGCCGTCCAACCCTAACGCAAAACCCTAATCCCCACCTTTGTGGTCACTGCCCACGCGCTGTCCCAGTCCATGCCCTCCACATCCATCAGCAGGCGCTGCAGCTCCGCCACCGCGATGGTGGGGTGGGTGTCGTTCAGCTGGAAGATGGCCTTCTCGTGCAGCTTGGACAGGTCGGAGGAGGTCTCTTTGTAGCGGGTCAGGGTGTCCTGGGGGAGAGCAGGGTTTACGGTTAGAACTAGGGATTGAAGTTGAGGTTTTGCAGTGCAGCTTTGGACAGGTTGGAAGAGTTCTCCACATGGCGCGCCAGAATGGCCCCAGAAAATGCATACTTGGAGGTTGGGGTTTGGGTCAGGCAACGCAGATTCGGATGTGGCAGCGGGCGAGTCGCTGGGTGCTCAAATGGATACTGATGCGCTGTGTGTGACGCCAAGGCTTCTAGGCAAGGGTGGCGGCTGGGCTGTCCCACCCCCGCCGCACTCCCACCCCCGGCCCTCCAATCACCCCTCTGTCTGAAGCCATGCTATTGAGGGGGACCCCCCCTATCCCCCCACCACCTCCCCATTACCACCACCACCACTCTCCGTCCGCTTGCAGCAAGGCCATATCAGAAATGATCCCCTGTTCACACCCACCCACCTGCAGCGAAGCAGTGACGAAGAAGTACTGCTGCTTGAGGCGCAGCTCCTTGCCCTCGGGGGTGGCGTCGTTGGGGTACAGCACCGCGTCAATGTTCTCAGCAGCCACACGGTTCTGGACGGCCTGCAGGTAAGAGGTAAGGAAGGGTTGGTGGGGTTTGGCAGGAGGTTGAGATGGTGTGGATGGATGGTGGATGGTGTGTGGTGAGAATGTCCTTCCCAGTGCGCCAGTAGCTGTTGGTGTGAGGGAGGGTGGATGCACGATGGGTAGCTGTGCCAGGCGAGAGGGGTGTTGAGCCAAATTAAGTGTGTGTGTGTGTCGCACCTTGATGTAGGCCCCCTCGTTGAATGCGTCCAGGTCAAACTCGTCCACTGGCTTGGCGGCCCACAGGCGCAGGTTGCTGGTGGTCTTGGTGCTGTAGCCGGGGATGGGGTTGTCGTAGGCCTGGGCGATGACCTGCAACCGCGCCACAGTAGTGGGTGAGGCAGGGTGGCGTGCACAGCGGACAGCTGTGGCTATGGCATAGGCCCAACGAGGAACCACCAGACAGTAGTTGAGGGGGGGGTGATAGCCAGTCAGTAAGGACTGGTGATGCCACTTGCTGATGCCTTGCATGGAATATACCCCACGCGCCCCACTGGATCATACCCCACCCCCCGCTTATGCAAGCACTTCAGGTTACTGACATTCAGGTTACTGACATACTCCAACGGTGCCGCACCACCAACAGTGCCCAGGCACTGTGTCAACCAGTGAGTACACGGCCACCTCTTGTGTGCTGCAGGTTTCCCGGGACGCACCTCCTCGCCAGGGCACCACTTGCCATCCTTCACCTCGCCGTAGAAGCCAACCTTGTAGTGGATGTTGGGGCGGGGGATCTCCCATGGGTTGCCGGTGGTCAGCCAGATGTCGGGCACCTCCTTTTGGAAGCCAGCAGAGTCGATTTTCTGCAGCCAGGGCCGATGTCAGGGCGCAGGCCAGCCAAAAGATAGTGTAAGATGCTTGTACTGCCTCAAGTTTTGAGGGAAACAGATAGTTGAGGTGGCCTTTCCTGTACCCGTGACCTTATGGCACACAAGGCAATAAGCCAAAGCTGACTTGGAACGATAAGGTGCCTATTTTGGGCACTATGACTCATAGGATGAGGGCCATCCCCACCTGCTTGAACATGCCGTATCTGTAGCGGATACCGTAGCCCCAGCCGGGCAGGTCCAGCGTGGCGATGGAGTCGATGAAGCAGGCAGCCAGGCGGCCCAGGCCACCGTTGCCCAGGGCGGCATCGGTCTCCTCCTCTTGGAGCTCCTCAAGGCTGTAGCCGAGCTCCTTCAGTGCGTCGTGGTACTCCTTGTCGAGGCCCAGGTTGTATACCGCGTTGGTCAGGGTTCTGCCCATCAGGAACTCGGCGGAGAGGTAGTACACGAACTTGGGGTTGGCCTCCCTGTAGGCAAAGGGGGAGGGGGGGTCATGGCGGCGACTGTGATGGCGGGTTAGTTGTGGAGTACTACAACTTAGTCACATCGCATCCTGGACGAATCAAGGCGGATCCCCGGCCGTGCGGCGCATCAGGCAATACGGCGGTCAAGAAAGGTACTGGTTCGAAGGTTTAGAGAGTTCATCACAGGGATCGCAGCAAATGAGGTCTGGTAAAGGAAGTTGGAGGGCAGCTTATTTTCTCCACCGTCCAGTCCACATGGTGGGGTTGAGAGCCCCAGATGGTCCATAGGCGTGAGGGCAGGAGGGAGACACAGGTCCAAAGCAAGCTGTCTATCGTGGAGAAAGGGTTTGTGGGGGCAGGAAGGGCTGAGAAACCTACTTCCAGTAGTCATGGGTCTCGTTGAAAGACTCGATCAGCCTCTCACGGACCGAGTAGGCCAGGGCCTCGTACAGCTCCCTCTTGCTGACCTTCTGAGGGTCAGTCCCCACCACGAAAGCAGCGTTCTTCAGGATGTCCTTCTCCAGGTTGGCGAGGTCGCTCTTTGGCTTGTAGTCGATGGCGCCATTGGCCTTCACGCCAGACTTCTCGATGTCAAGCACCGCCTGCACCTTGAGGCCGGCCCCTGATGCAGCCCGGTGCTGCTTGGCAGCAACCTTGCGAGAGAAGGCGTGCCTCCGGGCATCAACGCCCGTGGGCATGCCCTTCTGCAGCGCTGACTGCATGCTGAAAGCTGCGATGATCTGTGGCAAACCCTAACAACCCTTGCGATCCGATGCAACGCCTCTCGTCGCTGCTATTACAGCGGTTTGTTTCAAGTGTTTCTTTGAAACTCAACAGACAGTCCTGCACGTTTGTATGTGCTGTACTTTGGAGCTGATTTAGGATGATTTGCTTGCTTTTATGGTTCAAAAAACTCAGCCGCACACAAAATATGCCGTGTGGGAAAAACTCATTTTATTAATTGTAATATATTTACCCAAATTTTAGTTTGATGAAAACGTCAGGACTTTTCCTCCTTCTGCCAGGTCTGGCCTTCTTCTTCTTCATAATGAAGTGCATTTTCTGCAACTCCTGAAGGTGTAATAAACACCTTCTCCAAGTTCTGAGATTGGCACTGTAACCTAGTGCAGGCGCATACCCAGGTTCACCTCTCACTGAAACTGTCCAGACTTTCCCAACATCCCTGTGCTAGCGGTTGCAGCACTCGGGCTTGTAGCACCCAATAAGCACAACTGCCACAGTCTGAATTCAGTACTTATACCCTGCGCCCATACGGTGCTCCGCAGCCTGGGCAGTTTGCTTGAATTAGCAAGAGCACTCTGACTGTAGCCACCTGCCCCACTCAACCACCGCACCCAAACGCACCAACGGAACCAACCCGGCAGTAATAGCCACCACTTGGATTGTTTTCAGCGTCCAGTGCTTCCCTGGCTCCCTCTCTCCCCGCCAGATGGCACCCCATCCCACATGCCGCCCCAGCCCCAGCCCCCACCACCACGCCCCCCGGCCATGCTCGCAAGACTGACACCTGTCGCCATACGCACATACCTGGTCAACTTGCCACAGAGGGTACGGCAAAACCGCTTGGCGCACCGATACGCGCTGAGGGGGGTAGCAGCCACCGCCACCAGCCCCACCACCAGCCCCACCACCATCCTCCGCACCGCCATGGAGGAGACCACCGCCGCCTTTGACCGCAGCCAGTTCACGGAGAGCTTGCTAGTGAAGGCACTGCGGGTGCCCAAGAGCAAGACCAGCAAGCTGATGAAGGAGCTGCGCGGGTGCGCACCCAGATGCATGCATGCATTAGTCGGTTCGTTGGGTTTATTGAGAAGGTTACATCCAGCAGTGCAGCCATTTCAGCAGTCTGAACTAAATCACCTGGTGCAGACAGCTCTTTTTTGGCACTGCTTACACCACCGCTAACGGCTTCATCCCAGCTGATGCATGCATATGCGCAGCGGGTGAACACACATTTATCACCACCACACCACACCAGGGGTCCTTTAACAAACACACACATCTGCCGAAAAATCTTACACCAGTGACCAAACATATTTCGCACCATGTGTTGTTCACCCGTCCCTGCTCCCCCACACCTGGCATAACCCTAAACCCTACACTTAAAACCCTAAACCCTAAACGGTCCCCTTTGCAGCCTGACCCTCAACCGCCCCAAGGTGCGGTGCGTGGTCCAGGAGCCGGGTCAGGAGGAAGCCAGGCTGCTGCTGATGGATGACAGCGTGAACGAGCAAGGTAGGGCGTAGGGTTTGGAGTGTGGCGTTTGCAAGGGTGTAGGGTTTCCGTAGTTGTCCCTAAACCCTAAACCCTTGTGCACCCATGCTGGCTGGCATTACCTGGGGCACTGGGCTGAAACCTACCCAGGAATTTCCATAATACACCATTTCGCCCTGAACCCCAACCTCTAGGGCTCGTTGTGCTGTGGCTGTTTCGAGCCGAGCAATGTTGACACCCCGGATGGGCGCATGCAGATTGGAGCACGCTTGCGGTGCCCCTGCAGCCCGGCCAAACCCTACAAACCCTAGTGGACCAGGAGCAGCTTGAGGTGACCTCCTACACCCTCCAGGTGGACTACTCCTACTGGTCAACCAACCAGGTGCTCAAGGTAAGGCTAGTAGGGGCCATCTGGCTGAAGGTGTGAATTTGTTGGATGCCCGTGGACCATGGGATGAGGTTGGTCACAGGGCTAAGGGATCAGGCACACCTACCCCCCATGCTGGGGGAGTCACCAGTCCCCCCCTTCCCGGGTCACTCACGAGGGGCTGAGGGGTTTTACAACCAGATGCAGCGCATCACAGAACTACTGATCATCACATGCATTCCTACACAAAAGCGGGATCAGCTGTGTATACATTACCACCTGTTTGTCTCTAATGTGCCTGCCCCCCCCGCTTTTGGCCTCTGCAGAAGCTGCTCCCGCCAGGCAGCGAGGTCCCCTCCTCCTTTGAAACCATCGGCCACATAGCGCACCTCAACCTCAAGGAGGAGCTGCTGCCGCACCGACACGTCATCGGACAGGTACCAGATACACCGGACACCTGAACCCTAATCCCTAGACCTTAATCATGGACCATGCGACATACGTCTACAGGGCAAACCCTAAACCTAAACCCTAAGTATCAGCCACATAGCTAACCCTAACCTCCAGGTAGAGCTGCTGCCACACCGCCATGTCATTGGCCAGGCAGTAGACATCATAAACGTGATACTAAACCTTGTACCCTAATCATTGGCTACATAGCTCACCTTAACCATAAAGAGAAGCTGCTGCCGCACCGACACGTCATCGGACAGGTGACGCAAGCATTACACCATGAAGCCTCGCCCCTAGCCCCTGTCATTGGCCTTGTGATAGGCATCCTACACCTGGCAAAGGCTAAAATAGCAACAAACCCAGCCCATAGTAAGCGGCGTAGCGTTTTGCAATGTCTTGAATTTCCCCCAAAAACAAGTTTTTAAGGATTGCCAGGATGTTTTGTGATGGCATGCGGATTTGCTTGTATGAAACATGCACAATCCATGACGTTCAAATGTGGCATATGTCAGGGTTTACGCCCACATGTTTGCCTACTTGAGATTCAAAAAAATTGAGCCTGGTGTGTGTGTGCAGGTCATCCTTGACAAGAACCCCAACATCAAGACCGTGGTCAACAAGGTAAGGTGGCGGCGTGCGTGGCACAATGCAAACCCTAGGCACAATTTGAAACCCATTTAGCACAAGACTTTAAATGAAAGTGACAAATGTGTTTATGTAAGCAGCAGCACCCTCTGAAGGATATTGCTTTCAGCAGGTTTAGGAATGCGACAAAATATTGCAGGCTTGCCATTACAAGTCCTTGCAACACTTCCTATTCTACCCCGCTTTCCCCTGGCCAGCATTGAGCACCAATGCCACATATCCTCAATGGAGGTGCTGGCAGGAGACAATAATAGGAAAACCTTTCTGGTCCCCCCTCCCTTTTTTATTTTATTCACCCCTATTTACTCTGCAGCTGGGCAGCATTGAGAACCAGTACCGGGTGTTTTCCATGGAGGTGCTGGCGGGGGACAAGGACCTGCAGGCAGAGGTGAAACAGGGCGGGAGCAGGTTCCGGCTGGACTATGGACAGGTAAATGTCTGACATTGTATGCCATGTAAGCATGCCGTGTAAACATTGGCTTCGCCACAAATTCATGTATAAGGCTGAGCACATCTGGCTGGTAGCCAAAACCCTAAACCCTGCCCCAGGTGGATCAATCTCTCACTTTGAGGCTGAGCAAATCCGGCTGGTGGCGGTGGTAAAACCCTAAACCCTAATCACAAACCCTAAACCCTGCCGCAGGTGTACTGGAACTCTCGCCTGGAGGCTGAGCACATCCGGCTGGTGGCAAAGCTGAAGCCAGGGGAGGTGGTGTGTGATGCCATGGCGGGCATAGGGCCATTCGCAATACCAGCGGCACAAAAGGGGTGCACGGTACGGGGGAAAGTCACAAACCCTGAACCCTACCAGCCAGCTCAAACCCTGTGGTTCAATTCTTCATTGTACTCTCACAGGGAACTTATATCAAACCCTAGCACCCCACCAGCAACCCTGACGTGTCCATGGCTATACCCCTTGTACAGGATGCACAGCCACACAGCTGTGAGTTGCATTGCTCCCAATGTGGCACTAGGAGAGCGGTACTGCAGAGTACCACCACATGCTACATTTCGCTGTGCTTTGCTTAGACGTATGCCTTAAAATACCCCTGAAGTCCGCCAGCTCCAACCCTAGAGCTTACCCTACATGCTCAGTGTCGCTGTGTATTTTGCAGGTGTACGCCAATGACCTCAACCCTGCCAGCTACAAATACCTCCTGGAGAACATACAACTGAACAAGGTGGGAAGGCATGGCGTGAGGCTACAGTGGTGAATGCACCTTGTTAGGGGCACACATGGAACAGTTGCAGTCACAGTAAACTTTCTTGGCATCCCAGCCCATAAGCGGCATGCACGTGCAACTGTAACTGCAACAAGTTGAGAGCGGGGTGGGCTGTAGTGAAGTCTGGTCCCTTGTGGGCGTCCACTTTCTATTTATAAGTTGAAAGGACCCGTATCCCTACTTCTGTTGCGCACGTGTTGACGTCACACATGGCTCACACCCTGGTGTGGCACCAACAGCTGTAAAGAATCCATTATTGGTTGCAATCCCATCCCCAGGTTGACAAGAAGGTGGCTGGCTTCAACATGGATGGGCGGGAGTTCATGCGCATGGTGGCAGACCCACCACCACCACCCACCACCACCTCCACCCCGCCCGCCACCCCACCCCAGCCGCCACTCCTCCCCTTCCACCACCTCATCATGAACCTCCCCGCCACTGCGGTGGAATTCCTGGATGCTCTGAAGGGGGCATTTGACCCCGCCAGGTGGCGCGATGTGGCGCTGCCAGCTGTGCACTGCTACATGTTCACTCGGGTGCAGGACGAGGAGGCGTTCCAAGGTGGGTGGGGAGGTGTAGGGTTTGGGGTTTGGGTCCTAGGGTTTAGGGTTGAAGGTTTGTTGGTCGGGGTTTTGGCAGGGTGCAAGACGAGGAGGTGGTGCATGGTGGGGATAGGGTTTAGAGTTGACACTTACCTAAAGTGAAAGGGTAAAAGCGATGGGACTGTGGTGTAGGGTCCGTGTTGAAATACCTCTACAATCACCTGTTCTCCCGACCGATAGCATTACTATCCGCAGCGTCATTTCACATATCTCCCTCCCCAGATCTTTCCTTACCCCGCCCTTGCATTTACTCCCCTACCTGGCCCGCAGACGTGAAGGCGCGCGTGGAGCATCACATGGGGGGCCAAGTGGGCGATGACCTGGCGGTGCACTACGTGCGCCACGTGGCACCTAATAAGCACATGGTGTGCGCGACGTTCAGAGTGCCAGGGGCGGTGGCTTTCGCGGGCAGGGGGGAGGAGGGGGTGGTGGCTGGGAAGAGCGTGGGGGAGGTGGATCGGGAGGGCGCAGGGGGTGAAGGGGAGGTGAGTGGAAGGGAGGGGGAAGGGGTGGCCAAGCGGCGGAAGGTGGAGTCTGGCGATGTGCAGTAGGAACCCATCCATGCGCATGGATGTTTGTTCTTACACCGGGTTTCTTGGAGCGCAATTTAGAGGATCCTCTGGGATGCACTCGCAAATCTAGGATCTCTAGACAGAAAGAGAGAATTGGGATGCACAAAGGCGGAGTAAAGGCGCAGAAGTGCACGCCATGCGGATTGCACCAGGGCACCGCGGTAGGCCCTCAGGCTGAGGTGCCACCTGCAGCTGAGTGATTAAAATATATTATAATTTCATCACTTAGTCTATTAAGCGCAGCGATGAGACCCGGCCCACAAATTATGTGTGTGTTTACTGTAGTTGCTGTGCCGCCACGGTGACCTCAGGTGCCATGCCATGCCATGCCATGCCATGCCATGCCATGCCATGCCATGCCATGCAGACCGTATTTACACCTTTATGGCAAACTGTGAGCCAGTGGCATAGGTCTTCTTCTTGAAACTCTAAGAAGGAAATATTTCTTAAGATTGTCAAGTCCTGCATGCATGGCACTTCCAGCTGCGGCAGCTGCTTGGCATGTAGAGTTTCACTTGAAGTTCAAGATGTCAGATTTTGTGATCTTCAGTTCAACTGCTCAATCATCCACTTTTGCTACTAGCAGAGTTGATTGGACGCGCAGCTTCTGACCAACAGTTTAACTCAGCCATTGGCACGCTTCATCTGAATCAGCCTGGTTCAATAACAGATTGAATCTGACACTCGTCGCGACATTTTACACTCTTGAGTCACACAGCTCACGAAAGCAATCATTTTGCATAAATTCCTGTGGATCATGCATACATAAAAGTTCACACCACATGCATGCGTTCAGATAAGTCTTGCGTTTGCGCTACGTCACGCCCCCATTGCCAGGCCCTGTGCCGCTGTAGACCACAATATCATAATATAGGACATTATCCTAAGGACCTAACCTATATGAAACAGCCAGTGGCTGAGCGCAAGCGCCTGCCAGTATGAATGTGTACATGCATTGTGAAAAACCTCAGAAAGTTAACCATCGTGGGTGCATGTCTACAGGAACAAATGTCCAAATGCGCGGTACCCGGGCTGCCGCTTAAAAAGGGGTGCCTTCCCAGGGTGTTGTTTATCCTAGACCCAAATCCTAAAGTAGCCATATACCAAGGCCCTTGTGTACATGCAGACTGCAGCTGGCACGAATTGCGCAATGCATTTGAGCTACATTTGAGGCAGCGTATGCCCAGCGGAAATAAGAATATGCAATGTGCACACCATACGTGGCAGCACCGGGTATTACTAAGACACCCTAAACCCTACAGGATAGAAAAGCAAGTTCGCAATTCCAGGTGTCAAATCTGCTACCCATCCCAATCTGCACAAATTGCAGAATGCCCCTGACCCCAGGGGTTTGAGAGCGCCAATGTACAAGATAAATGCAGCTGTCCCGAATCAAAAGACACTGAGTTTGGCGGGGAATCGCCACATGCAAATACGTGCCCAAAGGCTTGGCCACTGCACCGGCAACCTTCATCCACCAGCATGCTACGCGCATGTGTGCTTCCTCCGGCACTGCCGTGCGCCAACCAGCTCCAAAACATGGTTCTAATAAACCTTAACCTCTAAACCCTGAATCCCACCCTGGCCTCCGACGGCCACAGAAACAAGAATGAGGTGCTCCAAGGGCACTCACCCCAGGAACTACCTGAAAAACAGGCCCTGGGTCCCCTGCCGGATGCGTATGTGCACCCAGGTGGGGGAAATAATAAGAAAAAGCGCCATATAGAGCTTGCCGGAATTTGGACAAAGTGAAAATGCTCTTCTCGAGGACTGCATTAAGGCAAACTAGGGGGACAATATGCTGCCACCCACAGGGTGCACGGCTGGACAATGCGCCAACCTACACCCTAAACCCTAATCCCCACCACCTGGCATGTGGTGTATCAAACGCTGCAAAACGTCCCAGAGCTAGGTGTGCAGGTTTAAAATCCTACCCCCTACCCCCTCAGCAGGCTTGAAACCGCCTGCCAATCAATCACAGTAACCCTGAATCCGTGAACCCCACACTGAAGCTGCAAAACGAAATCCTGTTGACCATTGTGAACCATCAGTCTTCCATGTGTTGTTGGTGCATGTGTTGGGGAGTCACCCTCGCCTTGAAGGTGACCTCGAGTGCCAGCCGCGGGGCGAGCGCTTGGCGCCTAGGCGGCTCACTCATTCTGCACAGCACAGGCACTATTCAGGGTCCAGGGTTTCAATTTTCAGGGTTTGCAACTGCAGGAAAGCTGACTTGCAGGCTGTCTCAGATGCTCGCTGTGAACAGTGTTGGTTTCAAGGTTGGCCATTTGCACCTTCTACCTCACAGAACCTGCAAGTGCCCACCACCCACCTGCTGCGCCAGGTACGCCGCCGCCACCTCAGCCTTGACAAACTGGCCCCGCACGCGCGGCCGCTGCTCCGCCAGTCGCTTGCGGCTCTCATACCGCACCTTCTTCTGGAAGGTGCGCATGCGGCGCTTATCCTTGAAACGGGCCAGGGCGGCGGCGCGGGCGGAGGGGGCGTCGGGCGCCACGCCGCGGCGGACCATCTGCGAGAGAGTGGGGAGGGTTGAGGAGGGGCGGTGGGTGGGGTGAGGATGCGGGGTGGTGGCAAGCGAGAGGGGGTGCAACAGGCGAGGCATGCGCTGTATGAACACCCCCCTGATGCCCCCCCTCTAGATCAACGGATGCTATGCACTGTGCCAGGGGTGAGCTGCTGGGCGCCGCTTTTTGCATGGCTAACTGCCAACCTGCCCTGTAGAGCTGAAACGCACGTGACCACCTAACCAACCCCTGTACGTTGTGCATGCAAGCATATGCGCCCCACCGTAACCGACCCCTTTCCCCCGCGCGCATCGCACCTCCTGGTGCTGCTCCACCGCCGCCTGGAAAGCCTGGCAGAAGCGCTGGCTCTGGTCGCCAAAGGGCCCCTGGGGGTAGCCGCCCCACTCCCTGCCAGGCTGCCCACCCCCACCCGTGGTGGTGTCGCTGTCGCTGGACGCCGACTGCCCCCCCCCCGAGGCCTCGCCTGCGCCATGGCATGGCATGGGCGCCGCCGCGCCGCGCGGGCACGGGCGCGGCACCATGGCAGTGAACATGGTGAACGCCGAGGTGGCGTCATCGTGGTGCAGTGCGCCGTAGGGGTCTGCGGGCGGCGGCGCGAGGTCCGAGGCCCCGGTGTGCAGCTCCCGCTCCTGTTGCAGGCGGGCGCCCAGCACCGCGAGCTCGCGCAGGGCAGGCGGCATGTCTTGGTCCAGCGAGGGCACGGGGGTGAAGAGGAGCGCGCGGGTGGCCTTGCTGCCGGGGTGATGGCTGCTGGCCAGGCTGTTGCTGGTGGTGGTGGCGTCCGCCAGGGTGATGGTGGTGGTGGGGTTGGCCATGGTGAGGAGGAGGGGCGCGATCTCGAGGTCGACTTGGAACAGCGCGCCTGCTGACCCGGTGAGGGCGCGCGCGTCCAGCGGCGGGGGATGGCACCCAGTGGGCGTGTCTTGGCTGCTGGCCTGTGCCTGGTGGGTGGTGGGGGCTGTGGCGGGGCTGTGGTGGGGCTCTGTCACCCCCTCCATGTCACTGCAGGAGGCGGGCTCCAGGTGTGCTGTGCTGTCAGGCGCAGGAGGGTCGAAGAACGGTGCCATGTGGGTGAAGCAGCTCCCGCCGCTGGTGTGGTTGTCGTCGGACAGGGGTTCCGCCTTGACGCCGGTGGGCGCCCCCTCGCCGCCCCGCATCGAGCCCACCGCCTCCTGATAGCCCTTGAGCGACTCCACCACGGCGGCCTTGCTGCGGTTGAGGCGCCACACGTGCTGCCAGAGCGTGGTCAGCTCGTTCCGCCTGATGGGCTTGATCAAGTAGTCGCTGGCTCCCTCTTGGAACGCCCGCATGACAACCTCTGGCGACTCCTCCGATGACATCACTGCGAGTGGGAACGGGGTTGAGATGGGCTGGTGGGAAGCGATGGGGCGGATCTGGGGCAAACCAAGGGCTGATAGCGTACCTATGACTGGGATGTGGTCCCACTTCCCGCCCAGGGTCATGGCTTGCATAAGCTCGAGCCCTGTCACCTGTGAGAGGGTAGGTGACGCGGATGAGGGTGGTGGGCGACGGACAAGAGCGTGGGAAGTGAGAAAGCAGGGGTGAAACGCCGGGTAACCCACCTCTGGCATCAGGATATCTGTGAGGATCAGGTCGATGTCGTCGCACTGGTCCAGCTTTTCCAACGCTTCACGGCCGTTCTTGGCGCAGGTCACTGCACAACCAAGGCCACGCAGTGAGATGCTGCCCATATGGGTGAAATGGGCGGCGAACCACACACGCACAAAGGCCCCAACCCACCTTGATACTCGCAGTTTCTTAGTAACGCCTGCACATATCGCAGCGTGAAGATATCATCCTCCACCAGCAAGACGTGGTACGCCTGGCCGTTTGAGGGGCTGTCCATTTGGGCCGATGGCTCTGAGTGGGGTTTTGGGACCATCGTGGTAAGACCAGCGTACAAGCGATGTGCGTCGTGTGGCTATACGTGGTCAGGTTTAAAACCGCTGATATTTACTTGCTGGTTCATGTGTTCTGGCGTTTTGAGAGCCGCAAGTAGCGAATGACTAGTGTGTGCAGCAAGCGTCTAGGGCAACACTCCAAGACAAAGCGACTGCGCCACAAGCATGGTGTTGTATATCTGCACGCAAAACCACGCTGAACACTTTTGGCACCAGGCGTATGGAGGGCAGAGTGCAAGCTGGAGCGCCTGCTTTTGCAAAAGTATCCAACGACGGGGCCCGGAAAAGCGTGGCAGACTGCGACTGCTGAAGCTTTTGGAAGCTTTTCGGCTGCGCCAGCTGGATCCACGTCGACGCGATCTTTCAAAAAGACCCCCAAATCGCCGCCACCTGGACCACGGGGGGGCAAAGATTCTACAGGGAGAGAAAAGATACGGGAGCGATGACGATATATCCACACGCTTGGGAAAACCCTAAACCCTAAACCCTGAATAAGGGTTCCAAAGAGCACATGCCAAAGAGTATATGCCGTGGACTGCATGCCATGTCCCGCTACCATGTGCATATGATGGCCACCTTGGTTGTGCTAGGTGCCGTCCTTCTGTGGACGGGTTGACAACCACGCCGATGGTGCGCTTGACCCCCCTGGCTAGCAGTGCCATATGGTGAACCAACGTTTGCGCACATGGCTCAACCGGGCTGCTTTGAAGAGGCTGCCAGCTTCTGCTGCTGCATGGTCACTAGTTAGATGCAGTGCACTGCAGCATGTAACTCCCTTGATACAACTCCCTGCTTGCTGAGTCTTTCCAACACATTACAGCGTAGAACAACTGAAAGCAAAGGACAGCCGCACAAAATGCAGCTCCCCAAGTCTACCCCCAAACTCAAGAGTTACCCATTTCCACCCCTCCTCCCAACCTCGCCTAGACCAGCCAGGGCCCCACCACACACATCGAGCGCACACTAAGAACGTGCACTCCATCCCTTGTCCCCCCATAATGACCCCTTCGGAGGGGTCATCCTGTTTTACCCCAGCGCGCGACTGAGCAACACTAGTCCTTGAAGAACACCACTCCCGTGGATCCATCCCCATCCCCATCCCCATCCCCATCCTCACAGCCCGGCCGTGACAACAGCCATCCCAACAGCACAAAAACCTCATCCTCAGCTGCCCGCCCAGCAAACCCACCCTCAAACACCCACCCCACCCCACCCCTCACAGCCTGGCCCTGCCCTCCCCCGCCTTCATCACCGGCTCCAGCACCCCCCGCCACGCGGGCCCCTCCTCCGTGGCGTTCAGCGGCGCAGCCTTGGCCATGGTCAGCAGCGCGGAGTACACATCCCCATCGGCCCGCCCCAGCGCGCTGTTGAGCAGGTAGTCCTCGAACCCAAATGCGTCCACCAGGGCCACTGCATTGGGGCGCAGCTCCAGGAGGAGGGCGTAGTGGGAGTCCCGCAGCCACTGCGTCTGCTGGCCTGCAGAGGGTGGGGGGGTGGAGGGTCATATGGAGCGTGCACGCGGACGCAGTGGTGACATTGGGTCTTAGGGTTTAGGGTTTAGGGTTTGCAGTAGCCAGGAGCCCTCGCGGGCTGTTGAGCAGACATACCCCAAGCCATGCATTGTGGCTCTCCAGCTTCAGGAGCAAGGCGCAATTGCATCACGATGCCTCACACATGCTTGGGTGCCACGCCCTCAGTGCCTGACCTCCTGCTGTGCCTCCTCTCCACCAGTCCCGCTGGAACCCCCCACACCATCACCAACATGCACCGACATCCCCCAAGCCATCACCACCACTACCCACCTGTGGCATACCCACCCTCCAGCAGCTCCTCAGAACCCTTCACAAGGGTTTCATCTCAAGCACAGCCCCACCCCCCACCCACACCACCACCACCCACCTGTGGCATACCCATCCTCCAGCAGCTCCGCGGCACCCTTGAGCAGGGTATCGGTACCAAACAGCCCCGCCAGGCGCCGCAGAACCACACCCGCATCCTGCCTCAGGCCCCCCTTGGCCTCCCCAGCAGCCACAAAGTCCACAAAGGTGCTGTGCAGGACCACCGCGCAGTGCGCCTTGGCGGCTCGGATGAGGTCTACGGTGCAGCTGTTCCATGCCGCCCCCTCAAAGGTGAGGGTGCCCCCGCCCAGCTGGCGCAGGCGGTCGGCGGCGGCCACGATCAGGCGGCAGGCGCGGTGCCTGCGGAGGGGTGCGGGTGCGGGTGGGTGGAAGGGAGGTGGGGGCGACCCTGCTTGGGTGTGCGTTATTCCCGGGGATGCCTACGGCGCTGCCGCACTTGTGAAATTTTCTGATTCTGATTCTGATTCAGGTATATGATTTGTGTGGGAGGGAGGTGGCGACGATGCCGTGTTTGCCCTGACCGCTTTCCCTTGCACAACAGCTACAAGCTGCACCCCAACCCCAGGCAGCGCACCGCATGCAATCCAATTGCACCCCCTGCTCGTGCCCTTACCATCCCACCCACCACGCCCTCCTCCCCTGCACCCACCTCAACGCAGCCAGCACCACTTCAGGGTTAGCCCAGCAGTCGGGGCAGGTCGCCCCGCACTTTGCTGATTTCTCCCCCTGCAACCCCTCCAGGTACTTGGCGCTGCCCACCAGGGTCTGGCCAGACAGGACCGACACCAGGGACTTGACCAGGAAGCGGGCGGTCTGTGGGTTTGGGGTTTGAGGGGAGTTAGGTGTGTTGAAAGGAATTAATTTCATTGTAATTACCCACCAATGCACACACACGGTCAAACAAAGCACTCAATCCGGGCGCAACAGTACAGGTGTGCTCATCACCTTGTTCTCCCCTTCCAAACGCTGCAAGTTGTGGGCACAAATCTCACCCTACCGTACACACACATGCAATTACCCGCCAATACACAGGGTCACATAAGGCACCCGGGCAATCCAGGCGCACGAGTACAAATGGGTCCATCACCTGTCCCCTCCCACAAGCTGCAACTTGTGCGCACAAATCGCCACCCCACCGTACAACACACATGCACCCACTTCCCACCCAGCCCACACGCACCCACACATCGTCAGCAACGCAACCCAGGCATGCATCATGAGCGTGCCCGGGCCCTAAATGTCATGTCCAGGGCTAGGGTGTAAGGTTTGAACTGGGAATTGAATCCCAGCTGTCACCAGCACATGACCCTTTACTGCAGGCACATCACATTCAAGGCCTAGGGTTTAGAGTCCAGAATCCAGCTGTCACCAGCAAAAGACCCTTACCTGCAGGCACATCACGTTGTTGTCCCCTTCCCACGTCACGTTCTGCACGTAGCTGGCCAGCAGGGTGGGAAGCCCACTCAGCAGGCTGTACCCATGGCCCCCGCACGCCTGCCGGCAGGCCTCGATCCCATCCGCAGTCGCCCACGTGCACACCGCCTGGGGACACACACGCACACAGCACACGCGGCGCGTCAGCACCCTACCCGAGGGTTTTTAAAGGGTTTCCTCCCCTCCCACCTGGAGCCACACAATGTTGTTCTCCCCTTCCCCAGTCACCCACAGGAGGTAGTACGCGTACAGGGTGGGTATGCCACTCAGCAAGCTGTAGCCATGGCCCCCGCAGGCCTGGCGGGCGGCCTCCATGCCCTCCGATGCGATCCAGGTGGCAGAGGCCTGTTTAGATTCTAGGGTTTAGGCAATGCAGGCGATGTAACCACCTAGTGACAAATATGTAACCCTGAATTATAACCCTTCAAATTGTTGGAGGCGTGCAGGGTGTATAATTTGGTCAGGAGGCAGTAGCGATGAACCCTGCAGGCTTGGCGGGCGGCCTCCATACCCTCGGATGCGAAACCTATTTAGAGTGTAGGGATTTGAATTTTGGGGTTTATGGCAAAGCAGGTAATGAAGGCACCCAGCGGCATAAATTCAATGCTCGGTCCATTCAGCGTGTAGACTGTACACTATGTGGTATGTCTGATCCAGGTGGCAGAGGCTTGTGGGGTGCAGATCATGATGCACACTGCTCAACCACCCCGAAACACTAATCCATTAGACCCCCGAAACAACACACATTGTGGTACTCCATGCAGCCGGCGACTGGGCCCAGCCCCATGTCTGGTCCCCCTCCCTCCAACCCCCTCCTAGCGCCCCCTCCCCTGCGCACTTCCCCCATTGCTCACCTTGAGCCCCGAGCTGAGCGCGTGCAGCTCCGGCAGGATTGCAAAATCGCCCCTGTCCCGGTCCTTCTCAAACTGGTGGTACATGTCCATCATGGTGCGGCCCTGGGGTGGAGGAGAAGGGTTTAACGATTAGGGTTTAGGGTTGGGGTTTTCTTTCAAACTTGGTGGTGCATATCCATCCATGGTGCGCCCCTAGGAGGTTAGGGTGCATTTGAGCAGAGTTAGGGTTTTCCTTCAAGTGGTGGTGCCCGCCCATCATGGCGCGGCACTGAAGTGGTGGGTGTATGGTCATGGGTGGTATACTGGATGGGTGGGTGGGGTGGTGCAGGCACGGGGCTGGGCAGGGAGTTTCAGGTTTGTATTCTTTTGACCCTGAAAGAGCCAAGTATGGGGTTCTCATGTCAACCCTAAGCTAGTGGCCTCACCATGAACCAGAGCGCGTAGGCTGATGCCACCAGGGGGAGCAGCACGTTGGAGGTGTTCTGGTAGTCAAGCACCTGCAAGGGGAAGGGGGAGGAGGTACCCATCAGGCAGGCACACAAAGGGAATAAAATTACCGCCTGCCGAACGCATACAGCGCCAACCTCGCCTCAAAGGAGCAATACATTCATGAATTCATGATGGAAATTCCAAGGCGAACCTGCTGCAACGTGCCACTGTATAGCGAATAGAAGATAATTAAGGAAGGATTATTACACCCACAGGCAACTCCCCATACCCCCTTCCCCTCCCCTTCCCCTCCCCACCTGCAGCTCCCTCTCCCCCTTGGCGGCGGTCTGGCGCCGCACCGCGGTGTAGCGCGTGGCGATGGTGACCGCGCGCCCCAGGAACTCGCCTGCGTCCCTCACGATGGTTGCGCGCACATACACCATGGTGGCATAGGCGGCCTTGGCATTGGCCGCGGGTGGCGCCACGTACTTGCCCTCGGGGGTCACTTGGGAGTAACGCATCAGCATGTGCTCACGCGCTGCGGGGTGGGTGGTGTCGAGGGATTTTGCGTTCAGGGGTTCAGAGTTGGTTCAGAGTTTAGAATTAAGGGACACTTGGTTGCGTAGCGTAGCCTGCCAGGGATCAACAAAGGGTGGCGCCATCGGGGGTGAATCAGCATGTGGTCCAGTGCTGCCCTAAGGGTCCCATCCCCCTCCACACCCACATACATGCAGCTTGGCCCCCCCCCCTCCTCCGCACCCACAGACACCTGGTCGACCCCAGGCCCCCAAGGATTCCCAATCACCCCCCCATCCACCCCCACTCACGTATTTAGTACAAAAACCCTACCCTAGGGTGTCCAAACCCACCCCCACCCCCACCCCCACTCACGTATGCGCACGCGGTCAAACTGCAGGAAGCCGTTGTCCACCCCCTGGTACCCAAACTTGGGACCGATGCTGCCGATGGTGATCCCCGGGAGGGACCTGTGGTCATCCAGGCTGCGGATCTGCACTATGAAGGAGTGGGGCCCGTAGTCCCGCCCCTTGACAAACAGCCGGGCCATGAGCACCACGTGGGTGGAGGTCTTGGCCAGGCCTGCGGGGGTGGGTGGTGGGTGGGTGGGTGAGGGGGGTGGAGGAAAGGGGGTTTTGTGCAGCGTGGTGGGGGATGAAGCTACAGCCAAGGTTTAGTAAGACAATAATAGTCCTACTATTCATCTCGTTACCCTCGCTGCAGCATACCCACAGCACTTTTTTGTAAATGCACCTCCCATGTGACTGAGAATATAGGGTTTAAGGGTGCCAGGCGCAGGGTCACAGTACATGCTTAGCAAGATATACGTGTGAAGGGAAACACATGCAGGGACCAGGGTTGAAGGTATGCGGCGCACCCCCCGGCCACCACTTTGTGCTTGTGAGGTTGGGCGAGTGGATGATGAACTCCTGCGTGGCGGAATTGTATGTGGCCGTGGTCTCCAGCCCGCGCACAAAGGTGCCGTGCCCCAGCTCTGTCTGTGCGTACGTGCCGATGATCTTCAGGGTCTGGGCCAAAGGGAGCCACTTGCCCTGCTGCTCCAGGGAGGCTTGGGAGAGCAGCGTGGGGATGAACATCTGCAGGCGCGGGGGGTGGGGTTTTGGATTCTGCAGAATGGGGGTTCGGGGACCACCCGCAGGAGACAAGATTCAGGAAGCAAGGCAGAGGGGAGGGAGAGGACAGAGTTGGGTAGGGTGAACACACGCAAGGGTGCACGAGGAGGGCATTGACAAGGGTACAAGTTGTAGGGTTTTGAGCCAGACAGACAACAGGTAAGGGTTTAGGGTTTTAGGGTTTTGTGTAGGGTTTTACGGTTGTCCACGCACCCCTATGTGCAGCTCCAGCCCGCCCGGCCAGAACAGCAGGTTGCGCATCATGAGCCCGTCCTCAAAGCTGTAGCCCTCCTTCTGCATCAGGTCCCTGACACAGGGGGAAAGTGATAGGGTCAGCACACCAGGGGTAGCACCGGGCATGGCGCACAGGGGCAGGGGTGCCCGTTCCCAGGCGTGCCACAGGCGGGAATGCAACGAGCTAGTGACAGGTGCAGCTGTGCCAACCCTGGAATATGCGACTACAATCCACACCCGCTTGTGGGTTGGTATCCAAGATATGAGGGTAACTTTTACAGCGTTGGGTGTCCCTTCAAGGGCCAAGTGCAGGCTGTAGATTGCTGGCCTGTTGCCGTTTCCTTACCATACTCCCAGCGCAGCCTGCAGGCCCCCCACGTATTCCTCCGAGTGGCTCAGGAAGTATCGGTTGCGCTTGTCTCCAAAGGAGGTCTGCTCCAGCACCTTGACCAGCTCCGCCCTGAGACACACACACGCAACAGCCTGAGCCTTGCCCACTGCCACTCGTTGTTGCACCGGCAAACAGCCATGAATAGGTGACGTACCACACCCACACCAGAGGGGGGGTGTACACTACAGGCGCACAGCCTTGAGGTGTGCTGCAGCGTGCCTCTGGTGTTCTGTGGTTTCAGCCAAGCACTGGTTTGTGGTTGCAGCAAGCAGTGTGGTTGTTGTGGTCTATCCTTTCACCCAAAACCTTGTGGTGGTTTCAGCCAGGCAAAGTAATAGTGTGTAGATTACATAGCTCGAGGTGACTGGCTGTGCAGTGTCTCTACAAACCCACCTCCTTTCCAGCTTCCTCCTGCCCCCATTGAGGAAGTAGCTAAGCTCTGTGGAGTCAAAGGTTGCCCTCTTCCTCTCGTTAGCCAGGTCCACTTTGGGGTCGGTGGCATTGGCCAATATGGCTCTCGTGCTCTGTTCCACCAGCTCAGAAGCGGACGCCATGTCTGCCCGCGATGCCAAAGACCCAATTGCTTTGTGCTATGTGGTGGAGAGTTGAAATCGTCGTAGCTGTAAGGCTAGAATGCGGTGGCAGGCTCAGGCTGAGTGGCTGGACGCCCTTACGATGCTGACATCAGATGGGCTACGGATACATGCATGCAGATGCCAGCCATTGCCCGCTCTCAAAAACTGAAGCCCAGATGTACGGCTGTGATACTGTCGCCGTGGGACGGTGGCTGTCGCAACGATACAAGCAAGTGGAGCTGCATGAGGCTGCAGTGAGTGGGTTTATGTAAGGCTTCTTGCGAAAGTGAAGCCACGGGGACCCCACCTTCGAAAGCAGACGTGGACAAGAGAAACATACAAGTCCGACTGCACCCTCAACGTGGTGGCCAGTTCCCCCAGCTGTGTGTAGCTTACAACTGGCGTTACACGAGTGATATCTGCACCGACTCGCAGAGGTTGGCATATGCTCGGCACAGTTCGTATACAGATACAACTCTGCCACATGCATGCATATAGATACTGTTGGGTGTCAATCGCTAATTCACCTTGCGCAGTAGCTCAGCTTGCGAAGCGTGCCCCGCGTGGCACTCTCGCGCGTGGTGGTGTCTTGAACCCAAAATCACAGCCTTGATGGCATAAGGAACAGGGCACAAATGCTGCGACGGTGACATCGGCGTCAGCGCAACACAGCGCGATGTACAAACGAGACTTCGCCGTGCTGCTGCTGGCAGCGTTTGCGGTCTACTACGCGTTGCAAAATGAGGGGACATTCACCTTCCGAAAAGCCTGGTAAGTCCACCTTGCACCGCCACAGATCACAAGCAATCGCCCATCATCCTCATGCCTAGTTCAGTGGAATTGCTGCATCCCACAATGTGCTTGGGCAATGCTGGGGGCCTAATCCATTTTTTTTGCAGGTATTACCATTTGGAGGACGAGTGGGAGCACATGCTTGAGGTTCCTGAAGTGTTGCCACCGCCCATCGTGGTACGAGCCCCCACCCACCCACCCACCCACCGCATGCGCTTGAACGCACAACACATACCGCAATAAAGTTCGCAGCCACTACATAGGCAACGCCAACCCACGCACTTCAACGGTCATCGAGAGCCATGCCTTCCAGCCAGCGCCAGGCAACCAGTATGCACACCTGCGCACACTGTGCATGCATAAGAACTCCCATACGCAGTTGAGAAGGTGGTGTGTAAGCTCCATCAAGATAGTGCACTCCACTGTTGTAACACCCCGCGTGAGCACATCCACTGGGCACACCACCCACCACTCCTACCACCACCCCCACCCACTCAGGCCGACCTGAATGGCGATGGCAAGCCTGAGGTGATCATTGCCACTCAAGATGCCAAGGTGCAAATGCTCAGCCCCAAACGGGCCGGGCGCCCTGGAGAGGGTTTCGCCCACGCCACCCTAGCAGGTAGGGTTTAGGGTATGCGGCTTAGGGTTTAAGCCACCCCCAGCAGGTAACCAACACAAAACCTGCACCGTCATGCAAGGCCTTGTGCACGGTGACCATTCGCAATACCTTAAATCAAAACCCTCCCCCTGACAGGCGAAACCTACCTCCACGAGAACCACACCCCAGTACCACTACAAGCCTGGGGCACACATGGTACCCATTGTGTAGTTACCAACCCTCCCCGACAAGGGAGAGGGATGGTTGGTAGCTAAACGATAAACCCTAACCCCAACCTTAACCCAAAACCCTCCCCCTGACAGGCGAAGCCTATCTCCACGAGGACCACACCCAATACCACTACAACCCCGGCGCGCGGGCGGTGGCGCTTGCGGCTGGCTACCTTGACCCCCCACCTGTGGAGCTTGTTCGCCCCATGCGCAAGCAGGTGCTGGTGGCGGTGACTGCAGATTTCACGGTGGTGTGCTTCGACCACAACCTGCGCAAGCTGTGGAGCAAGCCGATGAAGGTGGGGATGGGTGTGCGGGTTTGGGGGGCTGTGTGGGGGGCAAGCCAAGGAGAATAGGTGTTGGTGATGTGGTTTTCGATGATGGTGATGTCATTGCAGACTAAACGGTTTGTTGTATTTCATCCTGAGCAAGCCATGTGGTGAGGGTGTGTCTGCGGGTGGAGTGGGGTGGGGGGTTGTGTTGGGGCGTACAATCTGCGCAACGTATGGAGCCAATGAAGGGAGGCCACCGCATGCGCCTTCCTTAAAGGCAATCTACATTGACAGAGTGCATTTAGTTGTCTGCGTACCCCTCCCCACCCTCCCTCTAATTCCCTGCCTCGCACTGCCGCCCACCACCACAATCGCCCATCCACCCATCACCATCATCACCCACCACCACCCACCCACCGTTTTTACTCACAGGAGCACATGCCGCACCACGCCACCCTGCGCGAGGTCGCCATCCTGATCACCAACCACACCATGGAGATTGGGGACAGGGGGGCGATCATACTGGGAGGGAGCATACAGTATGGGGACGCAGCAAAGAAGGGTGCGGAGAGCACAGCTTTTCACAATCACCATTAACATTGCCATTCTCATGATCATTACCATCGCAACTACAATTGCACCCATTGCCCTTTTCACTGTTGCGTGATGGCGCCATCCATAAGCATGCATTCTACCACACACATGCACCACCTCCTCCATACACACCACCACTATGTAAACCACATCCCCCCACCACCCCCAGGTGTTGACGAGGAGGACGAGGTGGGCCATGCGGGTGGTGGTGCCGAGGATGGCGAGCTGCACGAGCTGGCTGATGTGGAGGGTTTGAAGGAGGACGTTGACCTCACACGCCACTTCTCGTACTACGCGCTGGAGGGCGGGGCCGGGGACGTGCGCTGGAAGCACGAGGTGGGCCTAGGGTTTTGCTCCATGCCTAAACCCTTGGAATATACCTGTATACTGCATCAGGGGTGTTTGCGGTGTTGTAAACGTCACTGCAAACCTGTATTCCTTGCCCCCACCTCACTGCTTCCTACCTCGGATGGCACTTCTACAATGATGCCATTGGCTCAGCGAGAAGCTCGTCCCTTGCACTCACACGTTGCCCTTCCCCCTCCCCCTCTAAATCCCCCCCGTTCCCCTATTAACCCTCGATTACCCTCCCTTAGGGGAAGGACTTCCACAAGGACGCAGCCCAGTTGAGCGAGGAGCTCATTCCGCAGCACAACTACCGCCTCACTGCCTCAGACCTGGTGCAGCGCCACTATGGGGAGGCCTCTTGCAGGGAGTACAGGGAGTCAATACTGGCTGCGCTGCCGCACAGGTGGGTGGGGGGACTGGGGTGGGGGGAGCAGAGGGGGTGGGGCGGATGAGGGAGCTAGGATGGAGTTGTGGTTGGGTGGGGCTGTGGTGACCGGGGGGACCCCAAAGTAGGGTTTGGAGGATGGCGGTGAGACGAATCTCTTGCCACCAAGATCAGCTTTTTCCCTCACAGCCTATTGACACCTACACCCTCATTCTCGGGGCGTGGATCACATGACCTACGCCCTACATAGGGATTCAAAATACGTGATACGCAATACGTAATACGTGGTATTAGGCATTTTTTCCTTTGCATGGAAAAAATACGTTGAAAATGCGTTGTCCAATAACACTGACGTGACCATGTGTGTGACGCCATTTCACATAAATAAAACTCCATCCATGGCCTAAATCCTGTCTCACAAAGTCACACGCAACCCTCAAAGACCAACCAGGACTCAACACAGCACAATTTTACTGTCTATAATGAAAATAGGCCAATACCTGCATATAATAGGAAATGCGCTGGAAATTGACATTTAATTCATGATTAATATGCGGTCAGTTTTGCAAGCAAAATGGTTGCCTGAAGTCTTGCGAGTCCAGCATGTATCATTGTCGTGGCTCCAGTGCTAAAACATGTATTTGAAAGTATGAAAGTGGGTTAAATTGGATGAAATATATAAATCCACGTATTTTTCACGTATTTTTAAACGTATTATCGGAAATAATTAAAAATACGTGGTATTACGTATTCTTTTTCGGCAATACGTGGTATTTTGAATCCCTAGCCCTACACCTGTAAGAATATACCCTCCTCCCTCTACCCTCCACCACACACCCCTTGCAGCTGGTCCCGCCGCTCCCACACCACCCTCCAGCAGTCAAACTTCTCGGACACCACCATTAAACCCTAAGCAATTATCTTTAAACCCTACACCTCTCCCCCTGTAGCTGGTCCCGGCGCTCCGACACCACCCTCCAGCTGTCCCATTTCTCCAAGCACAAGGCGGGCAGGGGAGCACAAAAGGAGCAGCTGGCGTCCAGGAGGGCGGGGATCCCGGGGGTGCCGGGGGCCCCACCGGTGCGCAAGAATCGCGGCGGGGGGCGCGACGCCTCCAACCCAGTGGCTAATGTTATCACCAAGGTGGGTGGCACTTGAGTATGGTAGGAATGTGCTTGGGCGGCGCTGGCCATGTGGTTTGAAATGCTGTTGGACGCTGTTAGCAATGGCGTTTGAGGGTGGTGGGGGTGCCGGGAGTGCTAGTGGGTGCGCAAGAGCCGTGTGGGATGCCCGGCAGGTACATAACCCAGCAGCCAATGCGATTACCAAGGTGGATACCGTGGCAATATGCTGTTTGACCATGCACTGAAGCTGCTTAGCGGCGTCTGATTCATGCAATTTACAGGGCCTCTCGCGCCAATTGTCAAATGTGGGTTTTACATTGCATCGCCCCGTTGCCGATTACCCAGATACCCTATGTCGCCACCCCCCCTGACCCACCCGCCACCACCCTCCCCCCACAGGTGGCCAAGGCCGCGCGCCAGCACCAGCACCGGGGCCACAAGGGCGACCCCCACGCGCACGACTTCCTACCACACAACGTCATCCTCGCTCACCTGGAGCAGGGCATTGAGGCTGTGCATCTATACACCGGCAGGACTGTGTGCCAGCTGCACCTGCCTTCACCAGGGCTGCATGTGGATTTGAACAGTGATGGTGTGCTGGACCACATCAGGGCGCTAGGTGGGTTGCGGTTATGGTGGTGGGGTGGGTCGTGGTGGTGGTTGCAGTGGTGATGATAATGTCAGGGTTGGGGATGTGCATCTATGCAGTGGCATGACTGTGTGCCAGCTGCACCTGCCCTCCCCAGGGCTGCATGTGGATTTGAACAGCGATGGCGTGCTGGACCACATCAGGGCGCTAGGTGGGTGGCGCTGGGTTTGAACATTGATTTCCCAGCAGCTCGTCACTTATTCACAAATAAATTAATCGTACATCTGTGTATCCTTATTTACGGATATCCATATGAAAATAATCGAATGTCTGTCTATATACAAGGATGGCTGTTGTTCCTGCCGCATGCCTGCATGGCCACACCCTCCCCACCCACCCCTCATTGCCCCCTGATCCCCCTCACCCCACCTCCCACCGCAGCCACCAAGCACGACCCCGACGCCCGCCACCACCATGCGCTCCACCGCTGCACCGCCGTGGCCACCTCTGGCATCCCGCCCAAGGATTCCCTCTTCAACGGCTCCCTGTGCACCCACGACTCAGCTTTTGCCTTCGCACACGATGCCGATGGGGAGCTGAGCACCGCCCCGGTGGAGTTTGCCCCCCCTATCATGCTCCCCCTGCCGGGCAAGAAGGGGCACTACAGGGGCGGGCAGGGGCAGCACGGCATGGCGGTGTTTCTGAACAGCCACGGGGACCTGACGGCGTACAGCGCCACTGGGGAGATGCTGTGGCAGGTGAGGGGGCATGGTGGAATGTAGCCCTAAAAGTAACCCTAAACCCTATTTTTGCACAGTCGTGGGGTTCTGACGGCGTACAGTGCAATTAGGGGAATGGCCATGCTCATGAGATGCAAGCCTGGGATCCAAAACCTCCGAAACCCTGTACGTTAAGCCCTGTTTCTGAATAGCCATGGGGACCTCACGGCGAACAGCGCCACTGGCTGTGGCAGGTGAGGGTCGTGTCGGAAGTTAGCAGCCATAAACGTAACCCTAAACCTTACTTTGGCATGGGAATCTGATGGTGCACAGTGCGATAAGGGGGATGCACGTGGGATGCAAGCTCATAGTCAAAATCTCTGAATCCCTGTATATACAATTCTGACTTTGAACAGCCATGAGGACCTGATGGCATACAGGGCTTCTGGGGAGATGAAAGTCAACAGCTCTACACGTAACCCTGAACCCTAATGTTGTACAGTTACAAGGATTCAACAATTCATTGTGCAGTTGGGAGGATGGTCATGGGATGCAAGCCCAGAACCCAAACCCCTGAATCCTTGTACGCCTGAATCCCTGTATGCCCGACTATGATCAGCCACGAGGGACCTGATGGCGTACAGCGCGACGAGGGAGTTGCCGTGGCTCTTGGGAACCTTATCGCAAGGCCTAACCCCAAACCCTAAACAAGGCACTAGCCGCCAAGCCCCAAGCCCCCCTTTTCCTCCCCTTCTGCAGGAGCAGCTAGCCACCACCTGGACCAACCACCTTGGGTCGCGCGCCTTTGATCACGTGGCACCCACCCTGGTGGCCATGCCCCTGCGCACCCACGCCATGCCCTCGGTCATCCTGGTGGCGGGTACCCACTACGCTGAGGTGGTGTCGGAGCACGGCAGGCCACTGGACACCTTTGAGCTGGTGGTGCGTGTGGGGGCGGGTTTATCATTCACCAGCATGTACTTATTTTTCACAAATTGTCATTAATTCATCATCTCCTCGTCAGTTTACTTACCGATGACATTTTTGACAGCAGCCCGTCGCATGCTTGTGAGTGTTGGGACGTTAGGAGTCATCGGGTGCGCAAGCTGTGCAAGGGTGACTGTTCATGAAATGTAATACTAGAGTGCACAAATCTGGGAACCAATTAGGTCTTGAATAAAGGAAAGGACACTAGCTTGTACTCTCCAACATGGTCGCCACAGCGTGGCATATCATGCCTGGTTTTTGTCTGGTGCTGTTTCACCTACCCACTCACGCATGGCACTGATCCACCGCAATCCCTTCCCTGCAGGAGGCTCCAGCGCTCCCCCTGATAGTGGCTGACTTCACTGGTGATAGGCTCAATGACATCATCCTGGTCAGCGTGGGGGGGGTGTATGGCTACACACAGGTGGGCACGTGGGGCAGGGTGGGGGGCAAAGTACTTTCGTAGGGTTGTCATGTGGGTTGGCCACCGGGAGAGGCATTCCCCTTTTCAGCATGGTTGATGTAATCAACATCATGGGAGACTACAGGTTGAGGCCTTCTTGGTTACTAAAAGAATATGATTAAACCCATCTGTGAACAGTGTTCGTCTCCACCCTCTGACCGCCTTCATCACTCCCCACACACACATCGCCTTCATTCCAATTTACCCCACCCCTGCTCTGTCATCACCCCTCGCCCTTCCACCTCCGCCGCAGGTGCACCGGCCCGGCGGCATGCCCTTTGCCGCGCTGGTAGGCTGCCTGATCGTGACCATGGCGGTGGTGTATGTCACGCAGCAGAGTGGGAGGAAACCTGGGGCGAAGCTGCGCAGCACTGACAGGACAGACTGAGGAGGGAGGGCGCAATATTGGTGGCAACAGGGCAGGCTTTGTGACCAATGGCTTGCGCCCGGACGGGCATGCTAGGCTGCATGGTTGCGCAGTCCTGGTGTCAACATCAACAGGGCAGGCATCATGACCAATGGCTGTGGTGTAAGATGCAGCGGTGTGGTAGGAGGCCGGGGGTAGAGCTGCGCAGCACTGACAGGACTGACTGAGGGGCTGTGGGCAAGGTGGGGGGCAAAACCACCGGACAGGTTGCGCGGGGGGATCGTGACCACGGCTGTGGTGTACATCATGCAGCATATGGGGCAGGAGGCCGGGGGCAGAGTGGAGTAGCAGTCACAGGGCTGACGGGGGGGGGGGGGAGGGCGCATGTTTGCACCGGATGGGCATTGACAGGCTGGGCGGGCACATGAGTTTGGTAGGACAGTACTGGGGATGCCAGGCAGGTTGTTCAGCGCTTCTGACATGCGTTAAAAGCGGGCCGGTCTGACTAGCGGACCACTGACAGGCAGCACTGTATGCCTGTGCTTGTGCACCTTGCCTAAGAATCACCCCTCCTAAACTTTAGGCTAAAGCGATTGGGGTTGGAATAACACATTTTGTGTGTGGTTGTCAACGCTTTGGTAACTGTTCAACCGGGACCAGGCTTGGCAACTGTGGGCAGCAACTGCTTATGGAAATAGCAACGGTATTTTGACAAAAGGTGTGGTCATGCTGGGTCATGGATTGCTAAAAGGGGGTTGGTCTCGATCTATGCAGGCGGGAACGTTCTGTTTCATCCCCGCCTGATGAATGAGAATATTACAGCAAACCTGAACATTTAAACTCTTTTTTGAAAATTCCTGCTCTGCGTGCTCTGGTTCAAAAGAAGCCCTCAATAACAGCACGATGCTTCACCCAACACCAGTAATCTCGAACTGTCGACAGTGGTACGCCTTTTCCTTCCAGGCTTCTGCGTACGACGTCTTGTCTTGTAACCATATCGACCGAACCTGCGACAGCCCACTCTATCGCTGTCACTGTGCATCAGCTGCAAACGCTTTAAAAACCCTGGTTAGAGGTGCTGCTGTGCAGCTTTAGTTTTTGAGGCTTAAGACGATGGCCATGTTTGGTGGCGGTGCATACGATGCCAGTGCCAGTCAGTTCGCAGGCGGAGGCTTTATGAGGTGCGGTTTGAATCCCACTCCACCCTCACTTATTCATCAAGATGGCTCGAATCGGGTGCCACTTGGACTGAACTTTGGTTACCGCTTCTCCTGTTGCTGATTGGGCGATGTGCGTTTTGCAGTCCTGCGCCCGGGGCAGACCACGGTGGGTCTCCAGCCGTGAAGGTGCGTGTTGTGTTGATGGAGGTGGGGCCTTTGCTGTTGTCCTTGTTCTAACTCCAAACTGCTTTTGTCACAGAAAACCAGCCAGACAACTTTGAGGGCACTGACGGTTCGTCAGCTGTACAACGTGAGTGGCTCTTTGTTTCACTGCTCTTTTCATAAGTGGGAAACTGCTGTGATGGATGGCAAGCAGTAGCTGCAGCCTGTGACGTTGTCTCCTGCTGCAGGGCTGCAGCAACACGACTGATGACCAATATCGGGTGGACGGGGAGGAGTTGACAAACGTACGCCCTGCTTTACCCTGCGCCCACTTCCTTCCAAGTTCTCTGAGTGCGCACTGAACTGGGTGTAACCATGAGTCACACTTGACAGGGCGCTCTCACCTAAAAGACCCCTAGACCTCCCTGAGTGTCTGTAGCATCCAGCAGGGTTTGAATAGCTTTGTCTGTGGTATGGCAGGTCACACTGGTGGGGAAGATTGTGAGCGTGGTGGTCAAGCCCGCACAAATCTCCTTGACAGTGGACGATGGGACTGGCAAGGTCGATGTCAACTTCTGGACTTCTGACACGCCTGACGGGGTAAGGGTACACCTCTGTTTCTTGTCACAGCTCAACTTCTGTCGCACCCTTCCCTTCATGGTTTCCAAGCTGCACCATCTCTGTATCTGACACCGCGGGGTGCATGTTTCCAGTCCAACAAGATGGCAGAGTGGAGGCAGGGGGTGTACGTCAGGGTGTTTGGCCACGTGCGGTCCTTTGAGGGCAAGAAGTCGCTGCTCGCCTTCAACATCAAGCCAGTCACAGACTTCAACGAGGTGAACCACTGACCCTGTATTCGTCAAACACCTGCAGTTGAAATTACATGCATGCCGCTGGGAGGGGTGCATCCCCAACAGTGGCCACGAGCCACGTGTTATTGTCCTTCCCAACCCCGCAGCTGCTTGCATGCTCCTATCTTGCAGCTGCGTGCTGCCGTACTGAGGGAGGACACACCTGGTACCTGCTGCGAGCCCCGTGGATCTCACTTGCTGCTACCCCGCAGGTCACATACCACGGCCTGCAAACCATCTTCCAGCACTTGCACCTGACAAAGGCCAACGGGCTCGCAGCATCAGCCAGCAAGCCAGCGGTACGCTCAGCACCCCTCACGCCAACGGCCCAGTTGCCTGTCCCATGCACCCCCATATTTGCAACAGTACGCAACTCTAATGGGATCTATTGCACTGGGCAAATCTGCACAAGTTATCAACTGTCAGGGCATTACAGTAAATTATCATATTGGAGGCAACAATTGTACACTAATGCAGGTTGGTGGGCCCGCGTACGGTGGCGGGGCAGCCCCGATGGGTGCAGCTCCCATGGGTGGCGCCCCAGGCGGCGCCCCAGCCCCCATGGGCGGCGGCGTGCAGGGTGGGCCTGGCTGGACCCCTTGCCAGACTGACGTGAACAAGATCCTGATCTCGCCAGAGGGCATGGGGGACCAGGGCCTCAGCTTGGAGCAGGTAGGCTGGTTATGCACATGCTAGCCCTGCGCATGGCTGTGGATGCAACAGCCACATGTGTGGGCAGGGATAGAGTGCTTACAGGGCAGGTTGTCTTTTAATTATCATCGCCCCCTAGTGTAATGGTGTGATGCGTTCAGAGGAGTTTGTGCCAGGCAAATGCGCCTTTGTGCAGTAGGCATATAGATTGCATCCTGGAAGCATCATTTTGCTGTCGCGAATCAGAACAGTGTAGTGTCCATGTCTTGTGGCGAGGTATATTGTCAAGGTTTTGGCCATGTTTGTTTATTAAGCTGGCATAGACACTGCGCATGATCACCGGTGTTGCAACAGCATTGCCATCCCCACGCATCCACCACCATGGAAACAATTAAGGCCCCCACATGCAGAGGTATATTCCCCCATGCCCATCCCCCCCTTGCCCCATACCGAGTGTACTCCTTCTCGCTGCAGGTCATCCAGCGTGTGGGCAACCGGTACACCTACAACCAGGTGCGGGACGCGCTGGAGTGGCTGACCAACGAGGGCCACACCTACAACACAACGGACGAGGTCCACTTCAAGTCCACCAGCTGCATATGAGCGCCTGGCTGTGCTGCGATGCCAGGGCTGTGGCCGCAGAGGCAGGGGGCGGATTCTCGTGCCCTGCTGCTGCATGGCTGCCGATTGGGGGGGTTTGGAGTGGGTTTGGATGGGTGTGGAGTGTGAAGATGTCAGGTCCATTCAGCACCGTGTACAAGGCTCTGGTGCTCTGCATCCCACACCTGGTGTGGCAGGGCTGTGGCGACAAAGGCAGGAGGCGGTGGCGCTTGCCCTGGTGAAGCTTGGGTACAAGTTGGACGGGTTTTGGGTGTAACTGGGTGTACTGTCTGTGCAGCATTTCCACCAGACCGAATGCCACGTGGGAATGCGCTACACCTGTGTGTGGGAAGGCAGGACCCTGCTGGCTGCAATTGGTATAGCCTGGGGGTTGTGGATGTTAGCTGCAGTTCTACCCATTTTGAATTCTGCTACGCTCAGTGAAGCTCGTCTTGAGGGGGCAAAAACTCCGCATCGGCCCTTTTTGCAGCATTTACGCAAGGATGCCAACTGGTTTCCCTTTCCCCGTACTGCGCTGTCTCATTATTATTGCACTTTATTCGAACTGTTATAGTTTTGGTATTTCACATTGTTCGCGTGGTCCACTTTTGTGTGCAATAACCCACAAAAAGCCCTTTGTAAGCACTCAACGCGTACCCATGGGCGCTCACCAACAATTGGTCTGCTGCCCTCGCAGCATAAATACGCCCAGCCACAAATCCACTGTGCCTTGGTGCACCCACCATGCATGACGAGGAGCAGTCTTTGTGTGTCACCCCCATTGGTGTCACCCAACCAGTCATACCCTGAGGGTTTTGGTTAGGGTTTTGTGAAGGGTTTTGGGTGACCCCTCTCCACTGGACACCTGTGTCACCTGTGCTGACGAGGTCCACTTGGCTGCTGTATCAGCTCAGATACCGACACCAAAAAACGTTTTATTCCAAATTAGATCCTTTCGGTGTTGAAGGTTGCGAGGTGCTTCCCTTCAGAGTTGCAAGCACTGGGTTGTGCTCTTCCTTTTGCTGTCTGCTCGGCCATGCATAAAAGGAGCTTCCAAAGGCTGGCTCGAGCAGCCGTGTCTCGGGCACCCAAAAGATGCTGAGGGTGAACAGCAACAATGACCTGATCGTACCACCCTTTGAGTGTGCCTGGCTAACAGGAGAGGAACTCACGCTGCGGGAGGGAGCTGGGTGCGTGAGCTTTGAAGTAAAAGGTGCGACTTTTACTGGGCTGAAGAGTCTCGTGGTCCCGTTTCGAAACTTGTTACAGCGAGGTTGAAGAGGGCGATGCTGTGCAGGGGACAACGATGTGACCGTTATTTTGCGGCCAACGCCGGGCAGCAGGCGTTGGCAGCACCTGATCAGAAGGGACAGCAGCAGCAGCAGCAACCTGAGCAGTCACCGGCTGGGGGTGGAGAGCAACTACACTATCATACTGGGCAGCCACAGGAATAGCTGCCTGAAGATAGAGAAGGATGGCCAGCTGTGCGCCCAGGTACACCCTTTTCTCCACTCCTTGGTGTTGTAGCTTTTGCATATCTACTTGTGTTTCCAACCTGCCCTGTCTGCCACTGGGTTGCACAGCAGCACCTGAACTGCACAGCACAGCACGGCACACTACCTGAAACCACAACACCTTTTGAAAGCACAACACTGCAAAGCAGTCTGCTGTCTACCACTGAAAAGACAGCACAGCCCCAGGCATAGCACCAGATCCCATCCACCTCACGCCACAAAGCGCTCTGCCTACAGGTGGAGAACGTGCCTGGTGCCAAGCTGTCCCCCTCAGGCTTCAGCAAGTTCTGGATCAACTACCACAAGGGAGCAATCAGCGTGGGCTCCGGAGCCCCCGGCACAGACACCTTCTACGCCTGGACAGACCCCGACCCCATCCCAGACATAAAATACGTGGGGCTCAGCTCCTGGGACAAGCACGTGGGCTACCGGCGGATCGTCATGCTCCCCGCAGCCAACTTCCACCAAACCGGTACACAAAGAGCACCCGAGGAGCCCGACAGGATCCCTCAGTACCCTCCCCTTGCACAGCTGGCAGCCGAGGCGGTGATAGGGGGGCTGTCGCCCCACACCGTGTTTGACGTGCTCCTGGTAGCGGAGCTGCTGGGTGGGGTGGTGCAGCCCATCTACGAGGCGGGGGTGGCCTACGCAGCGCAGCACTTTGAGGGCGCGGTGGCGGAGGATGGGCATGGGTTGTGCCAGCTCAGCGTGGGGACCCTGCTGGACCTGCTCAAGTGCCCTGCACTGGTGAGGGCTAGGTGGCAAGCATGGCACCTTGGCTGCTCAGATTTAGAACCATCTGCGTCGCCCGCCGCGTCAGCCTTGTTGTGCGGATGGATAAAAGGAGGCTATTGGCTTACAAAGCTGCATGACATGGGGTGGCGTTGCATGGCATGCGCAGTACACCTGGCAGCGCCACCTCTTCGGTTTTTGAAAGTGGGTTTGCACTTGATGCGCCCACCTGCCTAACCACCGTCCCACCAAACCTAACTTCTAAACCCTAAACCCTATCGTCTGCCCCACAGGACGCGGAGGAGAAGGCTGTGTTTGACGCGGTGCTGATGTGGTCCGAAGCTGCCCCTGGTGCCCGCCCCCTGTGTGACGTGGAGGTGCTGCTGCCATTCATACGCTTCCCGCTCATGTCACACCCGGAGCTGCAGGAGGTGGGTTGCATTCATAGGGTTTTAGGGTTACGTTAGGGTTTGGGCTGACGTGGAGGTGCTGCTGCCGTTCATACGCTTCCCGCTCATGTTGCACCCGGAGCTGCAAGAGGTGGGTGTCGTATATAGGGTTTTAGGGTTAGGGTTAGGGTTTGGGTTTGGGCTGACGTGGAGGTGCTGCTGCCCTTCATACGCTCATGTCGCACCCTGGGCTGCAGGATGCGGGGGCATCTTTGGTGGAGGTATAGGGTCTGGGGTGGCGGTATAGGTTTTTGGCTGAAAATTGAGAGGCTATTGGGTTTTCGTATGTTGTGCGCTCATGTTGCACTTATAGCTGCAGGGGAGGTGGTGGAGATTATGCTTGTATGGTACACATGTTCACGGCAGATTACGTCTGTGCATTTACACCCGCTCCGCTTCGCCCTTCGCAGGTTGGTTGCCACCCCCTTGCCTCCACCAGCCATCTGCTCCAGGACCTAATTCAGGAGGCAATGGACTGCAATGCTACGGATGGGCAACTGGCAAAGGTGGGGCGCACTACAAGCGTTAAGTGTTTAGGGTTTAGGGGGGATGGGGGTCCGATGGTAGGGTAACGGGGTAGGTACAGCATTGACCACCATGACCCAGGGCCAAACAACTGGACCCAAAACCAGGCTCTTAGCACACAGATTCTGGGGCCCCATTTTGTATCTACCTGTGGAAGGGGGATGGCTGTGCGCAAGGAAGCAACCCATCCCATGGTAGGTTTGCATGGTATGAGTTCTTCTCGAGGGGATGAGGAGGTGCAATCCTGTAGGAATCCGGCTGATCCTGTTCCCTACCCTCCCGCAGCGTGCGTGCGTGCCCCTCCCGCTGGAGGGCAAGCGCTCCCTGCGCGCCCTCACCCCCCTTGAGGCCGCTGCCACCTGGCGATTCCAGCGGCGCCACTCCGCTGCCTGCCAGGAGCTGCTGTACATCTCGGATGGGGATTCTAATGGGGTGTGCCATCACCTGGGGACCGAGTACGGTACGCGGCCGTGGGTCAACCCCATGGCTGCGGGGAGGCTGCACGTGTATGCGTCATCGCCGCACTGCCGCTCCACGGATGGCAAGGTGGGTGGTTCTTCAATCTTGCAGCTGAAATAGTCCGTGTGATCGGTATGGGGCGCACTGCCAGCGGCCAAAGCACCAGTGCCTGTACCTGGTGCAGGGGTACTTGCGCACACGGGATCCCACACATGCATCCACAGCCACGCCCCAGGACATCTAATCTATGTCTCCATTGTATATACATGGTCGCTCATCTGTAACCAGGCGCTTGTTCGTCAGCTTCATCTTTGCTTTCCCCCCCCATCTTATCTCAATCACTCCCCCTCTCCTGCCAGGCCCTCGTCTCCCGCAACTTCGTGCACACCAGCTTTGCCGGCCCGCTGCTGGAGGGGGGGCGCCTGGTGAGCTGGTGGGTGCTTGACCTTGGCCCTGAGCACCGGCTGGTGGCCAACTACTACACGCTGAGGCAGGACGGGAGCCAGGACTACTTGAGGAGCTGGGTGCTACAGGTGGGTGGGGGTGTTGAGGCACAAACGCAGTTGATTTGTTGCATTACAGTACGACTTTTACAGCAAGGAAAAAATAAAGTAAAATAATTGTAAATACAATCTGGAACACTGGAAGCGGCCTGTATGGTGGAGTGAATACAAGAATATACACAGGGCCATCACCTGGACCTCACAGGCACCTTTAACAAGGACCAGAACCCGCACCCCTTGCATGCCTCCACCGACCACCACCACCTCACCTCACCCACACACCGCAGGGCTCCAACAGCGGCCACACATGGGTGGACCTGCGGCACCACACAGCCGACGCCACCCTCCAGATGCCCAAGCAGTACGCCTCGTGGCCCGTCACCGGCCGAGCTGCCGCGCTGCCCTACAGGATGTTCCGTGTGGCCCTCCTGGAGCCCAACCCCGGGGCGCCCAACCCGCGCCACGTGGCGCTCTCTTACCTGGAGCTGTACGGCTACTTTCTCAAGGGGGAGGGGGTGGGCGGGGGGCGGCAGCAGGCGGCGGGGGCGGCGGGGTGAAGTAAGTTGCTTTTTTTGTCGGTGTGAATTTAATGTCAGCTATTTTACCACCGCGGCCGAGGGCAGCAGGCAGCGGAGGAGGAGGCGCCGCTGCAAGGGGGGTTATCATTTGTTGGGGCAGCGGTGGTCACTTGGGAGGGTGCAGGGCGGCGTGAAATTCTATTTTATTGAATATTGTGTACTTCTACTTCCCAACTGTGCAGCACGTGCTGCTGGGGTACTGTGGCACCTGGGTGGGTGGGTGGCTTGGTAAGGGGCGAGGGTTGACAGGATGTTGCGGGGGCTCTGGGTGCAACAAAAGAAAGGGGTTTGAGGGCACACAAGGGTGGGGGTTGGGGCGCTTAGCGCTGCCAAGGGTTGAGGACCTTTGCATCGCAGCAGTACTGGGTAGTGGGTTGTATTGGTGCAGTTTGGCATTGTGACATTTTGCTGACAGTGGGATTGCTGGTGTCACAGATTTTTGGCGGTTGGTTGGCGCTTTTCTGGTTATGATTTACAAGGTATTGCATGGCCACTCCTGGTGTACGTCACCACCACAACATATGTATAATGCCAACGCAAGCATGTACTTCTTTAGGGCGACAACATTGAGGTTGAGCAAGGGTGTAGTGATAGGATGTACAGCGCACAGATTGGTCAGGCGTGCTGGTGCACACATTGGGAGCCGCTGGGGCTGTGGGGTGCTATATTGTTTGTGGCTGAGTGACAATGGTACAGCATACTGCATGCAGGCCCAGTGGGTTACCTCATGTGCGGCAACACGTGCGGTACCCACCGGTGCCAATAAATTTTCTTTTCAGGAGTGAGAGTATTCATTTACCAACGACGTGGTGCAGTGCATGCCGCGTGCTTGGTTTTCTTGCTTGAGAGCACACCAGCACACTGTCAATTTTAACGGTTTAAACTTTTTTTTTTAAAATTTAAATAAAAATAAATATTCCAACAATTTGGCCGCATTCAGCATTGCTTGCCACTTGGCGCCGCGCCACAGTTTGTATCAATGACTTGATCCTGTCTGCCTGACAGTGTAATTTATTTACGAACTGAAGCAGACTAGGGACATGAGGCGGACTAGGGCCATGATGCCAGGCACCCCAACGGGTGGTCCGGATGCCACCTAGGTTGTGATGTCTTTGGAACCATTGAATGCACGGCACAGCAGTCGAAGGCGGCCTCAAATCAAGGCGGAGTTCAAGCCCGATGTCTGAATCACTGAGGGATGTTGCATTTGTTGTTCTAGCCATGGCATGGGCTACCAGGAGCATGCTTAGCCTATGCACTGGCTTCTCTATGCATGCTATTCACGCCCTGAGCCACAGCACGATATATTTATTTTTACCAGAATGGCGCTCCAGTAACCCTTGAAAGTTAATTTGCAATTGCTGTTGTGGGGCCATGTATGCAATGTGGCTGGCAGCCACAGTTGCAACAAAGTTCTGTCAAAGCCATGATGGCAGCGCTTGTGCTACACTGAGTGGCAAATTAAATGATTCCCGGGTTATCATATTGTTACAACAGCGCTTTCCAAAATTCTCAGTACGTACAACATTTTCTTCTCAGTAGCAAATGGGACAAGCCCACCAAAAAATGGGGATAAGCCCCCAGCACCGCGCCCCCGTTCACCACGTTAGATCAACGGGATGGCGCCAACACAGCATTTGTAGATGAATCACATCCCACGTGGCCCCCCCTGGGGTCTCCAAATGAGGAGCGCCCCAAAATGTCTGCAACAAGGCACCAAGGCCCAGAAGTAGTCTATGGGGTGAACTTGGTGGCGGCGGCGAAGCCGTTGACAGTCTGCACAAAGAAACACACACAGGGTCAGCACTGGGTGGCGCAGTTGCAGGGAAAAGACCTCGCCAGCTGAAACTTGATGCCGGGCTAGCAACGCAGGTTTGCATCCCATCCCATCCCATTCCACAACACAGGCAAGTGTGCGTGCAGAAGATAAAAGAAGATTGCGTGTGTGCAGCTGCTTGCAAGCACTTATCCATGGGTCAGCCAGGTGGCCTGTTTACTATCTAGGGTTTGCAACTCAGCAAAGTCGTCGGTGAGGTTCTCCATGGATTATTTCCAAGCACTCAGGCAGGTTCTGACCCACTCTGTTCTCGACCCTTGCCAGTCGCACATCCATGTGGACGAGCAGCTTGCAAGGGTCGTAACCAGAGGCTGGGCAAGACCCGTCCCGAGTCCATGGAATTACCCACAGGGTTTTTACAAGTGGCCAAGTGTCGGTTCAGGGTTTTGCAATTCATCCTTGGGTCGGTCCAGGTTAGGTTCTCCACAGGGTTTTAGGATTGGCCAGGTGGTCTGTCTAGGGTTTAGGGTTTTACGACTCACCCATGGGTCAGCCAGGTGGTCGGTGAGATTCTCCACGGGGCTCTTGCCGGTCACGATGGCCTGCACGAAGAAGCCGAACATGGAGAACATGGCCAGGCGCCCGTTCTTGATCTCCTTCACCTTGAGCTCGGCAAGGGTCTCGGGGTCGTCGGCCAGGCCCAGGGGGTCGAAGTTGCCGCCGGGGTAGACCTTGTCCAGGCCCTCGCCGGCGGGCCCGCCGTTGACGCGGTAGCCCTCGATGGCTCCCATGAGGATCACCTGGAGATGGGGAGTGGCGGGTGAGCGGGTGGCGTGGGGGATGCTCTTGAGTATGATGTGGGTAGCGAGTAGGGGTGCCATGGACTAGTGCCTGGTGGGATGCGGGGCCAAGAGTTGGTGGTGGCAGGCTTCTGAAGGTGCAGCATGTGGTGGGTGGTGATGAGGTGCGCAGTGCTCTGGCATGTGGTGCATGTGGCATCCCATGCCATCCCCAAAGGGCTTCATCGATGATGCTCTGCAGAAGCGTACCTGGGTGATGACGATAGCCACGATGGACTGGGCGTGCACCAGGGAGGAGTTGCCCAGGTAGTCCAGGCCGCCGTCGGCGAAGATCTGTGCTCCGGCCTTGAACCACACGGGCTCGCCGAATGTGATGCCGCCGTAGGTGGACAGCAGCTCGGGGGTGAGGCACCCCAGAGCGCCGAGCATGGCCCAGCGAGCGTGGATCACCTCGATCTCGCGGTAGCGGGCGAAGGTCTCGGGGTCGGCGGACAGGCCGGCGGTGTCCCAGCCGTAGTCACCTGCGGCAGGAAGGTCATTCAATATGTCGGTTGTGTGCAGTGTCGATGAGGTGGGTTCCGGACTGGCAATAAGGAGGTGCTGAATCGCAGGGCTATCCAGGATGCTCGGTAACTAGGTGCAAGAAGCTAACCGTTCGCTGCATTAGTGTGTCCCTGAACTGGTGAAGAAGCTGGCCCATGGATAGCGCATTGATACTTTTCAGGATGGTGCATCCCCTCTTTCGGGAATGCGGGCTGATGGGTCTTTCCTGTGTGTCGAGTTCGCACCTGGGTACTCCCCGGTGAGGTAGGATGGCACTCCGGTGAAGGGGCCAAGGAACTGCAAGGCAACAGAGTTGTAAATTGGTCGTTGTCCATGTGACCGACTCTCGAAGCAACAGCACAAGGGTGCGACTCGCAGTGCATCACCAAGCAGCAGGTGGTTACGGCAGGGGTACAGAGGATGCAAGTATCAGGGCAGAACAGGCGTGAATTTGGCACTGGCGGCGTGATTGAGTAGTGCATTGGTGCAATGCTGCAGATAGACAGCTGTGATAGGGCCACGCTATACAGGGGGCAGCGTTGCAGGATACGCAAGATGGGTTGGGCCATCAACCCTTTGTTGCTCGCGGTTGTGCTTACCGTGGGGCGGTCGGCGCCATACCTGCAAGGAGAATAGAGTGGCGTTAACCGCTGTGCGGAAAACAAGAGCGCATGATGGTGCAGGGCGAATACTCTTCTTTGGCGCGGAAAACACGATAAGGTCGCGATAGGCATCGAGATGCCGTGCAACAGGGCAAACTTTCAAGGGGGCAAGCACGCACCAGAAGCTCTCGGGCTCCACCTTCTTGCTCTTGACGGTCCTGCGCATCTCCGTCACCCTCTGCATAGATAGGCACAAAACCGTCTTAGTCACACCCCATGAAACACCTCACGGCCATCAGCCACACCCACATCGCCCCCCACAAGCCCCACACCACGTTGACAACCCGCGCACACCCACAGAGCCCAGATGCCTCCAAGCACGCGTGCTTTACAATACATGTTGTCGCTTCTGTCCGCAAGTGACGTACCTTGGAGGAGGAGGAGGAGCCGCTGGCCTTAGCGGCCAGGGCGGTGGTGCTGCCCAGGAAGGTCTTGGTTGCCATGGCCATGGTTGCTAGAGGTCTGGGAATGAGTGATCCTCACCGTGTTACTGGTAAGGGTGCCGGTTGTGGGGCTCGAGCTGCGTTTATGTGGCGAAGCAGTTGGCGCGAGCACTGGGCACAATCTTGGTGCGCAACGGGGCAGGCTCACGATTGGGCCAGAGGTCGATTCGTGCTGCGGAGCCGCATCCGAGGTGGCAGGATATGGTCCCCGGGAAAGAGGTTTTGGGGATGAAAATTACATATTCGGGGATGCTCGGAGACCGCTGCACAACATTTTAAATCTCTGCAACCACAGCTCATGCAGGCTGCCACTGATTTACTCGGATGGACTTGACGATCCAGTGATTCAGCAGTGCTGCCGTGTTACAGTAACTCGCCGCTGTCAAACAATCTACCCGGTCCGCCGAGCAAGCAACTTTTACACGAGTTGGTGGCAAGTGCCTTGATTGGCGCCAGGCCCTGCTGGTGGCTCCAGCTAGACAGGGGACCAACTGCTTGCAATAAATGACAGAAACAGCCCTTCTAGAGATAGCGTAATAATGGATAGAGCAAGTTAAGCACTTTGATGCAAAACAGTACTGGAGAGAGCTGTATTGTACGCTTCTGAATGAGTGCACAGGTGACCTAAGGCAGGGGCGCCCACAACAACGACAAGTCGCGCGCAGCAAATGCCAAGGCAGTGTCATTTTCAGATAGACAATAAAAAAAGCGCATATGGTTTAGGGTAGTTTCAAAAGACCCTGAAACCCTACACCAATGCTGTTGGCATACTAGCACCACAACGAACTGCGTTACCTGACGTCCCCAAGAGAACTCCCCTTGCCCTTCCCCCTAAAATTTACTCAACTACCCCTTATACCCCGTCCCTACCCCATTCCGCTTCCCAACCCCAGCCCTCGACTTCATCGCGGCCGCTTCCCCCCCAACCACCGCCCCCTGGCGCCCAGCGCTACCCCCCCTTCCCTCCCTCCCCACCCACCACCCCTGGCAAACGAGCCCAACCGATGGTGCAGCCTTTGGTCTGCAAGGGGCCCTACGGGTGCAGGCGCATCCCCTCCTCAACACTCGCCCTCAAACCGCGCCACCTTGCAGTGGGCCTCTGCCAGGTCTAGAACACCTTCCGAGTGCACCCACAAGGGAATGGTGCAGCGCTGCAACCACCCGTCCTCAAGCCGCCAGGGCTGTCAGGAGCACACCGCGCGGGATGGATGCGCCCCTCTGCTACATAAACTTACTCCCCCCTTGCGAGGTGTCCCCTGGGACAGCATGTCTGGAGAAGCCCCCAGCCAGCCGGCGTTGGAGACACCTACCCATGCCTCCCCCGCCCTCACCAGTCCTCGAAGCGAGCCACCTGGCCATGGGCCTCAGCCAGATCTTTCTGCACCTTGCGGCGGCGGTAGAAGATGGGGCAGTCGCGGCTGGTGCACAGCACCTGGGGCATAAGATATACCATTAAATTTATGTGCTTACCGTGGACATCCGTGTATTTGATACATAGCAACGTTGGGTGCAGTGGATGATCATCAGAATTGGCCCCTAAGGACAAAAATGCACGATGTGGGCCCACTCTGAATTGCCAATATGGATGAACTTGCGTCCCACGTGTTGATACCATACTACACAAAGCAGTAAGCTGGTGGCGGCTGGAAATTTTCTGTAATGAGGACCTATGCAGCCCACGATAGTGTGTCCGCTTGCAATTAAGACCGACGCATGCTTCAAAGCCTGTTGAGCATGGTTTTAGAGATTCCTCACCTCCTGGTGCAGCGAGCCCTGGCATCGCTGGCACTGCACCCACAGGCTGCTGAACTGCGCCTCAAGGTCGTTCACACTTGTCAGCATGCGGCGGTAGATGTCGGCCTCGCCGGGCTGGCAGTGCTTGCACAGCGAGGTGGCGCCAGGTGGCAGCGGGGCCTTGCAGCCCAGGCAGGATGGGCGCACCTTGGCAAAGCGCATGATGCCTCCGGCCGCCAGGGAGGGGGTGGTGACGGTGATGCAGCGGGTGTGGTCGCCTGGAGGAAGAAGGATTGAGTGCAGTCAGATTTGATGGTGGAATATGACTGCTGTTTTAAGCACGGCGAGCAATAAATAATTGTAATTACTGCTGTTATGGAATGAAATCGTTTTCCTGAGCCAAGGTATGCTATGGCAGAATTAGAAGAAAGTGATAATCCCGCACAATTTAATAATTACTCAGAACTAAAAAGGGCTTTTACTATGGAATACAGCTGCTCGGTAAAGCATGGGAGCACAAAGCCACCACTTGACCACCCCACACCAACCCCCACCACCAACCCCACCACGCACCCGTCAGCAGCTGCTTGGGGTCCTTCATGATGGGCTCAAAGATGCGCATCAGCGGCTGCGCAAGGTGGTGCTCCAAATAGTGCTGGCAGTCGATGGGCAGGTTGTTCTCCAGCGCAAAGATGGGGTCCTCCGCTTTCTCGTATGCTTTCGCCCCCTTGGCGGCCTTGACGATGACGTAAGGCACACGGTCCCCCACCACGGGTGCGGTGGCTGGGTCCCGCTTGCGCATCTTCTTGGTCAGCTCCACGTGCGCCACCTTGTTCTCGTAGCCGTCGGTGTCCTGGGTCAGGCCCTGGGAGGTGGGGTGGAGAGCATGTGAGCAAAACATCAGTCATTATTTTCGCATCAATTTTTAACGACTATATTCTGTGCGCCTTCTTGGCCAGCTCCACACCCTGGAGGATTTTTGGGGTGTGCGCAAAGGTTACGAGTAATACCCATGTTGGTCTGTGTAAAATCATAAATCGATTTTTAATTCGTAATCGAAATATTGGCACCCATCACCACCGCCGCCGTTGCCACCACACCACCACCCCCACCCCCACCGCCACCGCCACCGTCCCCCCCACCACCCCCACACCACCCCCATGACCACCACCACACCTGGGATGATCAGCAGCAACACTATCACATTCTATAATGACTTATTAATAACAACTACATAATTCCCACCTTTGTGATGACCAGCAGCGAGAGGTCCAGCCTGTTCATGAGTAGGTCGCTGATGGTGGACTTGACGTACTCCACCGCCCCCGCCACGTCGCGCTCCACCAGCATCTTCTCCAGGCATGTGGTCACCACGTTGCGCACAAGCAGGCAGTTGTCGCGCCGAACGGTCTCAATGCCCTAGGGAAGAACAACATTGGTACAAATTTCATTTATTTGACATCGATTCATTTTTCCACTAAGAAAGTAATCAAAACTAAAATCTACAATGACCCACAAAATGGAGATTTAATCCACAAATGCATTGACTGTACAGTGACAATATTGACGACAAGGCAGTGCTTCTTCACTCCACATTAGAGGCCTCTCCTGGTGTGCCTAATCAGGTGATTAACTATAGAGCTCAACCAGCTGGAATTTATGAACCAACGCAAGCAAGAGGATCCCTAAAACCCTACACCCGCGCAACATAAACCCTAAAACCCTAACCCTAAACCTCACCTTTGTGTCCATCTTGTCGTGCTTGTGCGGGTTTGTCCACAGCAGCCCCGCGTATCTCTTCTTGCTGATGAGCAGGTAGGGGAAGTACACCTTCTCAAACTCAAGCTTGATGGGGTGCGGGAAGGTCTGGGACACGAGCGCGGCAGCCTCGGTACCCAGCTTCATGGCTTCCTCGATGCTGTCAACCTGGGTGATGGGGGGGGTGGCGGAGTAGTTGGTTACGTGCATGTCAACAGTACACCCAGATGCAGCAATTCAACCACATTGGGGTTTTGGGGTTCAGCTTTCTCGGTGGGGGTTGGGGATCCAAAGGGAGGGCAGCAGGGGGGCAGGGCCGCTGGTGAGGTGAAGATATACCAAGTCAATTTCTTGCCCATTAAATCATAGTCAAATCAATTCGAATGGTCCACGATCGATAAATTAAACTTGTGACCCATATTCTAACCCTGACGCACGTTGAACTTGACCATGACCGAGTCGGTGTCTCCGTAGATGACGTCGCTGTCCCCCGCATAGCCCTTGGCCTTGTTGTAGTGCTCCATGACCATGCTCCTGGGAGGGGGGCATGTTCTGTCAGATTGGGAGAGTTTGGCAAAGGGAGAAGGCTGGAATAGGCTCAGAATATTTTGCCAGCATCACTCAAATGCGCAAAGCCCTGCCAAATATGTAACCTTCATGGCAAAACTATCGGGTATGCAGGGACCTTTGATGTGATGCGAAAATTCAGATTCGTGTTGCGGAGCTCTCACAGACACCACCACCACCACCACTTCACTTCTTTGAGGTCCATCTCTTTCCCGCACCTTGTGTGGTTGATCATGTCTCGCCCATAGGATGTGACTGAGCTCGATATCTCCAGGCACGGCATCTTGCCCACTGTGGCCCCCGTGAAGCCATACACACTGTTGGCGCTCACCTGGCAAGGGGAAGGGGCAAGGGGTGGGGGCGAAGAAATGGAGGAGGGGACGGTGCAGAGGAAGGGTAATAAGATGTATTAAGATAAATAGGTCCAATAATACACACTGCTGGCGCTCACCTGGTGTGGGTGGGGCAGGAAGGGGTGAGAAGTGGGGGTAAGGCAGGGGAGGGAAGGGAGAAGATGAGAGCGTGTGTGGGTGAAGAGTACTGTGTGTGCAAACATATCCCATACCCAAACACAGGATATGATATGTGTAGTCACTGTGAGGGAGGATGTGTAGTCACTTGTGACAATTATTTTGCTCAAGTTGCCCACTGTGGCGGCAGCAAAGCCCTGCACCCCAAACTCAGTGTATGGCTTCACCCTGAACCCTAGACTCTGCTGGTGTGTGCCCTGTTCCCTGCCCGTTTCCTGCCGATGCACCCCCACCTTGAGTGCCAGCTGGCGCCCATCCAGCACTGCCTTCTGGAATGGGTCAGTGGCGGCCTTGAGGTCGTTCTTGGCACTGGGGGAGCGGGGGAGAGGGTGAAAGGGGTAAGTAGGGAAGAGGGACAGCCACCACCACCACCACCACATGAGCACCCACCACCATGCCCTCAACCACCACTATCTGCACTCACCACCACCGCTTGCACCCATAGCCACAAGCCACGACTACCACGGCCATCACAAAACACATCCCAGCCACAGCCACAACCACAGCCACAGCTACAGCCACAGCCACCACCACCACCACCACCACCACAGCCACCCACCGTTTCCTTGCCGACAACAGCTCTTCCAGGATCTCAGGCAGTATCCCCTTCTGCACATTGGCCTTCACGAATGTGTCACCACTGGGGGAGCGGGTGAGGTGCTCGGGGGGGAACTGGTTGACCCTGGAAGTGAGGGAAGGGAAGATGAGTGGGGGTTGAGCAGAGGACAGCAGTGCAGATTTGTGGAGGGTCCAGCCGCAGGGGTTTAGGGTTTAGGGTTTAGGAGTTAGGAGCAGGGCGGGGTTTCTCCGCACCGGCATTGTGTAGCAGTAATAGATTTTAGGATTTTAGGGTTCAGGGTACAAGTTGCAGGGTTTTGAGGTCTAGAATTCAGGACCAAAGCTGTAGGGTTTTGCACGCCTATCCCTGGGCACCAGCGTGGTGCAGCACAGGTCCTATGCCATCATGATCGGGGGGTACAGGGCCAGGTTTTAGGGTTTATGGTTCTAGGTCGAGCCACAGGCCTTCAGGTTCTAGGGTGTTGGACTCTAGGGTTTAGGGTTCCCGCGCACCTGTCCCTGGGCACCAGCGTTGTGTAGCACAGGTTGTATGCCATCATGATTGACGGGTACAGCGATGCAAAGTCCAGCGTGGCCACCGGCTTGTCGTAGTAGCCAGCCTTGGGCTCAAGCACAGTGGCACCCTCGTAGGTGGTGTCGCCGCCGCCCTTGCCGGTGCTCTGTGGGTTGGGGTTTAGCGTTTAGGGTTTTGGGTAGGACTTGAGGTTGGGGCATGCATTTGGTGACCCTTCATAGGTGGTGTAAATGCCACCCTCAATCGATGCCCTGTGGGTGTAAAGGATGATTGTAGGGTGTAAATTAGGGCTTTGAGGATTCAGTGCACCTTTCAATCAACCAATGCACCCACCACCGCCACCACCACCCACCTTTAGGTTTGGCACCACCATCCCCTTCTCCCTCCCCTTGCGCAGAATCTGGCTGAACACCTTGATGGACTGGCCCCGTGTGAGCAGGTAGCTCATAGGCACACCCGTCACACGCGCCATCTCCACGTAGTTGTACATGTACATCAGCTTGTCGACCAGGCGCTGGGGCAGGTAGGCGTCCTGGGGAGAAGAATGGGATTGAAGTGCAATTAGTGGTGAGCTTCTAGGGTCTCTGATGGGGAGTTTAGGGGTTTTTCCTGCACCCAGGCCCAGCACCCTAGCCCAAACCCTGCACCCTAACCCTGATTCTACATTCTGGCCCACCTTGAGGCAGTACACCGCCAGCCGCCTCCTGCTGTCCGGGGTTCCATTCCACACGCCAGTGATGCCCTGTGATTGCATCCTAGCCCATACCCCACACCCTAGCCCAAAACCCTGGCCCCTTCCGGCAAGCGCCTGCAGCTCATTGTACAATCGCCATGTGGGCACGTCCTGCGCATTCCCTTTCCCGCTTGTTTCCTCCTACCACCGCCCACCTTGAGGCAGTACACCGCCAGCCCATCTCCTGCCGCCCCCACCCGCAACCCTAGGAACCCTAGCCCAAACCCTACACCCTAGGTCCCAACGCACCTTGAGGCAGTACACCGCCAGCCGCCTCCTGCTGTCCGGGGTTCCATTCCACAAGTCTGTGATTGCGCTGTGGTGCACATCCTCCTTCTGCTCACCAAGGAAGTGCGCAGACACACTGCAAGGGAAAGGGGAAAGGAGGGGTGAGCAAGGATAGGCCAGTGGGATCAGGGAGGGGAGGGGGGATGCTGTGCATGCTCTTCCTGCTCAATAAGATGTGGATGTGGATGTGGATGTGGTGCCACTATATTGCCATCCGCTGGTCAAATTGCACCACCACCATTCAACACAACCACCACCACCTTGCACCAATCGCAACCATCACAACCCCAATCGCCCGCCACCCAACCCACCTGTTGAGCGAGTAGCTTGACAGCTTGTGGTCCCTCTGTATGGCCATGAGCAGGTCAAACTGCACCCGCCCATCGATGGTCACCTCCTTGTACTCGTGGGTGCCGTACGCCTTGGAGCTGAACTGCGCGTCGCGCATGCGCAGCGGCCTGCGATCCAGGGGTTTCATGTGGGGTCAGGGGGTGGTGCATGATGTATAAAAAAAATTCCACTAGGTTTCCATCCCATTTTTTACTTCCCTTCAACCACCTCTGTCACCGCCACCCCCATCATTGCCCACCACCACCATGCACTTGTGCCGCATGGCCCCTTAACACTTGAGATTGTGCAGCTTGACCGCCTGGCCCTGCCACACCATGGGTCCTCCACCACCACCACTGCCACTGCCACCACCGCCATCACCACCAGCAGTGAAGGGTTTAGGGTTTCAGGGTCCACCACCACCACCGCCACGCACTTGTGCCGCATGCGCCCCCAGCAGTGGAACTTGCGCAGCTTGAGCGCCTGGCCCCTCCCCAACAAGGGGGTGCATCACCACACCGCCATTTCCACAATACCACCAACAGCAGTAAAGGGTTTAGTGTTTTAGGGTCCACCGCCACGCACTTGTGCCGCATGCGCCCCCAGCAGTTGAACTTGTGCAGCTTGAGGGCCTGGCCCCGCCCCACCAGGTAGGGCAGGTCGAAGTTGCAGATGTTGTAGCCAATGATGATGTCGGGATCAGTCTCAACCACCAGGTCCCGCCACGTGTCCAGCAGCTCAGTTTCGGTCTCAAACGACATCACCTATGACCAGAACAAACCAAAATTATGTACAAATTTCAAAAGAAACACAAAGTCAAATGCCAAGTAGAACACATTGGACATCTGTGTGTCCAGCAGCTCGGTTTCGGTCTCAAATGACATCACTAAACCGTACATTATCAAAGCCAGCTGGGATGCCAGGCCGAAGAAAGTCAAATTGATTATCAGGCGCCACAGGGAATGTCTGTAGAATGGGGGTAAGAAGGACCATACAAGACAGGACCCGACAAAAACAAGTGTCGAATCAGCACACATTACACATCCGTGTGTCCATGTGAACACACAATCACTGTAGTTGTGACGACTACAATAATTTCAACACAAAGGTGAGACTACAAGCCAGTACGTACCTCCGCCCCCACGATTGGCGCCGTGTCCTTGAGGCACATCACGTTGCGCACCACGGGGGTGGCGGAGCCCTGCTCGGTGACCATGGACGCGATCTGGATGACCGGGTCCTGGCTGGCGTCGGGGAAGTGGCCCTGCGGGGAATGGGGGGGTACTGAGGGTGGTGGTGGGTAGTGGTGATGATGGTGACAATGGTGGTGGTGGGTGGTGGTGGGGGTGCGTTGGTGGATCATGGGACCATGGAAGATGTGAACCTTCTGTAGGTCCTTTTGCAGCATTTGGCAACATGCAGCACCGTACCCGGCCTTAGGGTTTTGTAGGGTTTTCATGGCGTTGCCCTCACCTTCCTGCCTGCGCACTCTATATCCACGCTGAGGATGCGGAAGGGGGCAAGCTTACTCCACTCGCCTGCAGGGAGGGGACAGGGGGTGGTCAGGCACTCGGTGGTGACGGGGGGGGAGATTGACTGGGCCCAGATCACAAAGCACATGGTGATTGCAGTGTGCTCACTTCCCTGGAAAGAATCCGACCCTGAAACCTTGAACCCCAAACCCTGAAGCCCAACCCTTATTCTTCGGTTGGTGGCAGATCAGCGCCTGGTAGTTGGAGTGCCCTCACTTTTTTTGGAAAAGCAGACCCTGAACCCTAAACCCTAAAGCCAAACCCTTACCCTCCGGCAAGTGGCTGATCAGCACCTGGCAGTTGCAGTGCGCTCATTTCTTTGAAAAGAACCAAATTCCTAAAACCAAACCCCAAACCCTAAACCCTAACCATAAACCCTTACCCTCTGGCGGGTGGCTGATCAGTGCCTGGTAGTTGCAGTGCGCCTCCAGCTGGCAGTGGCTGGCCTGCCCCTCCCCCTCCCCCACCAGCTTGTACCCCCCTGCCGCCACCTCCACCCAGCAGGCCCCGGTAATTGCGCAGTCGATCATGAAGCGCAGGGTGTAGAGCACGTTGGACTCGTAGGTGGGGTAGAAGGAGTGGGCCCGGGAGAGGCAGTCGAGGAAGATGCCGTTCTCCATGAGGCCTGCATGGAGGTGTTATATCTTCTTAATATCGTAATATACTAGTTTTTATACCCTGGTGGGGGTGGGCACAAGAGCTTTACCAATTTTGAAGGAGCCCTTTTGATGCTTTACCATTTTTGCCACCTAATCCACTACCCCACCGCATGTGATCAGGAGCCACCACACGGTGTCCAGGAATGCCCCACACATCACACTGTAGCCTACACCACCACCACCACCACCACCACCATGCCCGGCATGTCCGGCACGATATGCATGAACACCCCACCATCACCATCACCACCACCGGCACCACCACCCACCTCTCGCCTGCGCGGCCATGGCCGGCAGGGCCAGCACCATGCACAAGAACACCCCCCCCGCCCCCCCCACACCACCATCACCACCACCTTCACCACTACCATGTTTGGCATAGCCAGCACGATATGCATATTCACCCCAAATCCTCTCCACACCACCATCACCACCACCACCACCACCCACCTCTCGCCTGCGCCACCATGGCCGGCAGGGCCAGCACTATCCTTAGGAAGGGACGCTTGCCCCCCGGCTGGTACTGCCAGATGGTTTGCAGCGAAGCCATGTGCACACCCAGGCAGCATTGGGTGCAGCCCTTGTTCTTGTCAGCCAGGCGGTTCTAGGGGGGGCAAGGGGGGAGGGGATGAGGGGAGAGCGGGGCGAGAGGGAAAATGGGGTTGGGTGGGTGAGGTTGAGATGTATCGGCACTAAAGCATCGTCCTAGCAGTGCAGAAACCCTAGTCACACCCTGGCAAGTACAGCGGTGGGTAACTGTACGCCAGCGCCGAACCCTTGCAACGCCCTAGCAGGTCCAGCGGGTGCGTGCTGGGTCACCAACGCCAAACCCTAACTACCCTAGCAACTTTACCCTACCCTTATTCCCCTACATCAAAACATTGGAGAGCACTTTGTTTAGGCCCTTATGAATATGGCCCTGCACCCAAAACCCTAGGCTATCTGTGCCCTTACGTTGAGGGTGCTCTTGAGCGATTCACAGTCGTCTGGGCCCCAGTCGGGTGAAGGCGCCTCCACATAAAAGTAGGGCTCAAAGCCGTGCACAAACACACACACGCTGTTGCCTGCAAGGGGTGGAGGTGGGGGAAAGGGGGTCACGGGGAGGAAATCGGGAGGGTGGGTGCTGGGAGACGGATGCGGTGGCAATGGCAGGGTGATGCACATGGTCGCCTGGTGTGGTGCATGGATTTCATGTCGCCCCCATTTATTTGGGCGACAGTGTTCTCATACTGTTAATGTAGTCCATAAGGGTACTTATCACATTCCCGGCGCTAAGCTTCTCCTATTCTCAGATAACACCAAATCCTTTTTCAATTCTGGTCCAAAGCCCTGAGACACTGACATGCGCCACTTTCACATCATATTGCTGGCGGTGGGTTGCGCACCATCTGCGTTGACGCCATACATGCGCACGATAGGCGCCTGGGCCGTGGGGCCCTGGTAGAATTGCCCGTTGGGTTTGTCTATGAAGTAGTCACACTCCAGCTGCTGGAAGACTGCGAGGGGAGAGGGTTGCAAGGGGGTTACAAGAAGGAAGGTGGCAGGAGGGGAGGGGTTTTGGGGTTGACGGTTGATTAAGTAGGGGGTTGTGGGTTGGGTGGGGATGTGGTGCAACTCCATCCCCTTGCAAGGGGTTTGAGGGAAGGGGAGGGCGGTGAGCCCATGGGTTGGGCTGGTAGGAGTACGCGTTCCAGCGGGGCAGCCAGGTTGGAAGTCACCTTAGCACAGGCTGCGCCACCCAACTCTGCCTTGCGATACAGACACCACACTCCACCCTCGCAGAATGTATTACTTCAAGATCGTTCTAAATAAAGTACCCAGGGCAGCTATGTTGCCGTGTGGGCCGGTGGGGTGGGTTTATTAGCCATGTATATCTCAAGATGGTGTAGTGGAAAAACCAAAGCTGTATGCATGCATATGTAAAATACTCCTTAAGCGACTCCTGATGCCAACTAAAGCCCTTTATGATTATTCCGAGATGACAGGTTGGCCCAACAGCTGCTGAAAGACTGCCCCTGCCTCCCCAGCGCCCCTCACCTAAGCTCTCAGTCTGTGGGTTGATGGCCTTGGCAGGCCTCCTCTTCCAGTTGGCCCGATCCAACGTCGGCTCATCGCCCACTATCTCGTCGTCTATCATCTCCCCAAAGTCTTCGTCCCCCATCACGTCGTCATCAAACTGGTCGTCTATCATATCAGCCATCTCGTCCTCACCCACGGAGCGTTTGGATGGGGGTCCTGCCGGGGGGATCCCCTCCCTGGGCCGCTTGCCGTCCATGGTGGTGGAGGGGCCCGAACCAGGGCCCGACCAGGGCATGGCCTAGCAGGGAAGCCAGCTGCTGTGCGTGGTTTCTCGTGGTTTGCAATCTGCTGGGTGGGTGCAAGCTGCTGAGTGCCAGTTCACACGCCCCAAGCAGGGTACGGGTGACAACCAGCAAAGGTGGGAAAGTGGTTTACTGCATTCAATAGGAAGTAGGCCGAGAACAGAAGTTGTGAGGGGAGGCAAGAGCAAGCTATGATAGGGCTGGTCTGATAGGGCTGTCTGTTGTTCACCACGAATACGGTAACAATGGCCCTACAGCATCCGTTTGGTATTATTGAGCGCAGTGGCACCTGTATCAGTAAACAAAACGTGCAGTTTGTACGTCGCTGGTGTGGCGTTCATCTCTATGTTCCAACGAGACTTTTTACATAGTTTTCGTACAGCGTTCGAATTTCAAGTTGAAAAGCCGCCGTCGGCGCTGGGGCCCCCCCGCCAACGGTGGGGCTTCCGCAAGTTGGCGTTGGCCAAACGTGTGTTTACAAGTACTCTGTGGATAGGCTAGGTAAATCCCAGACGCATCAATACCGGTATTTCACTGCTGTGACCCAGCGCCGAGAGCCGCACAGCCCACGTCTCCTTGTGCATGCATGCATTGCACATACTTCCTCGTTCTTGCACATGCCATGCCACTTTGTTTGTGCCTCATATGCACCAGCAGCACCTTTCGTTGAACTTTAAAAGCTTCCACGTCGGTACCTGACTAGATTCGCGAGACACAGCACTCGCAGGTGCATGGTGTGCATGGTGGAGTAGTACGTTCCCGCCATAAATTGTGAGCCCCACCCATTCTCTTGCCAGCGCTCGCGCCTACATAGAGAGGAGGCGAGCAGCAGGCTGGTGGAACCCCACCACTTATATTAGCCCCGTCTGCCGCTACCAAAGGGGCAGTGCGGGCAGCCAACCGCCGGTCACCCACAGATACACAGCCCTGTGTGTGCCCCCCCACATGTATCTGCGCACACAACCCCCCACCGCTGGGCACGTGGCAGCGGTGCACACACCCGCCCCCACAGCTTGTTCCCTTCCTCCTTTGACGCATCATTCCCCCTGGAGGGTGGCGCGCCCCTCCACCACTTACCATTCACCAGCACACCCACCCCACCCCTCCGGTGCCGGCCACCTCTGCAGCGGTACCAGGGGGGTGAAGACTTGTGGTAGCATCAGGGGGGAAAGGTGTCGACCAGCTGCAGCTAGAGGGGAGCAGGAGGAGGGGGAGCAGGGCACACCACCCCAGCGCACCGCCTTGGCACAGGTACAACCCCGAGCTAGGGTATATGGTGCACCCTTGCGCATCCAACATTTACCCCGAGCTAGGGTGCGGAGTCTACCCCTGTGCACAAGCACGTGGGCATTGATGATGGCGCTTACATCTCCCATGTGCACATCCCCCCTTACTTGCCCATCACACCACCACCACCACACCACCACGCTTTGGCCCCCTGACAGGTGCCACTGTGTGACGTTGCCAGGTGGATGTGGGCGACGCCATTGAGCGCATAGAGGTGGTGCTGTCCCTGCCTAGGAGCGAGCTGGTACAGGTGCAGCTGGGACTGCCGCTGGGGATCACTTTTGAAGGTACTGGGGATGATGCATGTGTGTGCTAGGCAGGTGTTGAATCACTTGACAACGTGCATCACTTGTGCATACTTCACAATCCAGCACTGCGTCGAATGAGCATTCATCCTGGCAGTGGTTGTGCAATCTGTTGGGATGGCGGGATTTGAGTTGGGCTCATTTCACGCATGAAAGAAATGGAAATCTGGATACGCATGTAACCATGTGAAGGAAGCAAGTAAAGAAATTGGAAAGAAAGAGTGAAACCGCACTTGCGCGTGGCTTTGTTGCACCACTTTCTTCAATGGCTGAGAAAAACGTGCGTATGCATCCCGTACCTTGCATGGCACAGTCCGCACGGTGTGGATTTATATTGCAGATGGCGTTGGGGAGGAACCCTTAGGATTTTGTCTGGGGTTTTGCAGAGCGCGCTGAGGGTATATGTGTGGATGAGGTGCTGCCAGGGGGCCATGCGGAGGCGGCTGGGGTAGGTCTGAACCCAGAAAACCCTGACCCCATGCAACACCCTGTAGGGTTCCCGGCCAGCCGCTGCAAACACCCTACTAGAGCCTGTGCAGCCAATTGTGCAGTACAGTGGTATGACTGAACATGAAAAGCAGCGCCCGCGCCCTTTTATCTGTGAACGCTCGTTCACAGATTTAATGTAGCACACATATGAAACTCTGAACCAAGCCACGACAGGATTGTGCATGAACAGTGCAGCACATGGCGAGACGCCACACCTCCGGAATCATGGTTTCTGAACCATTGGTAGCCGGCCTGCATTTATCCTCTTGCATTTATACCGCGAAACCAACTCACCCGTCCCTCCTCTTATACTGCGAAACCAACTCACCCGTCCCTCCTCCAGGCGTGCAAGGGGGATATTCTGAAGGGCACCACGGCAGTAGCCATGACCATGACATATCCAACAATGAACCTCATGCTGGGAGGTGAGCGCAAGAACCTAAACCCTAAATCATGAACCCTAATCCAAGAACCACATGCTCAATGGTGTCCACGCATCCTGAGACCCTAAACCAGAAATCTCATGCTAGGAGGTGAGCATAGATGTAACCTGATTCATAACCTCTAGGCGGCACATGAGGTCACCAACCCCGGCACAAAACATAGACAGCACACGGGATCACAACCCCCACTTTGCACTTTAACCCCCTGGAAGCACCCCATCCTCACCGCAGGCATTGCCCCCCCATATCGCCGCGTATATTCCCCTGTGGTGGCAAGCCCTCCTTTTTCTTGGCGCCATATATTCTGTGCTTGGAGATCAGCGCATCTTCTTTAACCTAAAACCCACCCCCCACACTACACACTACACCCCAAGTGCACTACAAGTACCACCGCCGTCCACCCCCCCGCCCCTGCAGGCATTGGGCGCCCCGCCTACCGCCGCATCCTGTTCCCCTGCCGCGGCCACCCTTTCCCTGCCGTCATGGACGCAGTGCGCAGCAATGCCCAGCTGGGGGGGCGGGTGGTGCTGGTCATGGAGCGACAAGTGGCGGAGCCGCAGGTGGGCATTGATAAACCCTGAACCCGAGGCTCAGGAGTGCTGCTTGTGCAAATTTTGTAAGGGCTGTGGTGGGTGCTGATGTAATTTTGCTCTTTCACTGAGGTATGCGTTGCTGAACCCGAGACCCTAACCCAGAGGCACAGTAGTGTTGCCTGTGTATTGTAAGGGTAATGAGGTTGCTGATCGCTGTTCGTGCTCTTTTACTCAGGTGGACGAGGGGCAGGAGCGCGCACAGAGGGCAAGGGACTACGGCTTTGACCCATCAATCTTTGAGTAGAGTGCGGTCAAAGGCGCTAGTGCTAATACCTTCCACACCCCTGCGGTGTCCCGGGGGCGCTTGTGTGTACTCAGCTTCGATAGTGTGTGAGGGGGTGGGAGGGAGTGTTGGTGATAAGGTGCCATTCTGCGGTGGCGCCGTTGGGTGAGGGGGAGCGACATGCTTAGAGGGCGAGGGACTGTGGCTTTGAACCATTGTATCTTTTATAGATTACAGTAGAACGTGGACAGCGACCCTAGGGAAATGGAGTGCCACGCCCTTGAAAGCTTGTGCATCTTATGAGAAAGATCTGTGGCAGACCAGTTGCAAAATACCTGCAGTGCACTTGTAAAACCCGAGAAGCGGTTGTTGACATCACCTCTAAACCCTGACCCTAAACCCTACTGGGGCGTATGCGGCTAGCAATAGCTCGCTGGAGCAAACTCTTTCCAACGCTGGTTTCTTAACTCTGGTTTGGCTCAAGGTGAAGTGAGTTGCCTGTTGGCACCCCTCCGTCCCCCCTGGTTTCTTCACGTTGCATTTAGTGCAGCATTGCACCTTTTCACACTCCAGCGATGCAGAGAAGTGCACACATACGTACTACAAATTTTGACTGGTCCGCATATGCATACACTCCTAGGCGTTAGAAATTGGTGACTTGGATCGTCGCAGGCAGCTTGTTGTTTTGTTGACCTACCGCCGCTTGTATGCATGCATTGCTGGTGCACATTGTTCAAGCAGCATGTACATCATACCTGAAATGTTGAACTCCATGTGAGGGCCTCCTCAGATGAAATTCTTTCCGGCAGTGAAGCGTGCACGCTGATTCCCTTGCAGGCACAGCAATCAGCTCATCTGGGGATTTCAGGTGATTGGCATTGTCACTTTCCATTTGCATGCGTACCTGTGTGGCTGCCAACTGGCCTGGTGTGCGGGGTTTATCATTCTTAAAGTACAACTTTTTTTATCTTCATTTTATTTTAAAGATGAAATTTATCTTTAATTTTACTGTTTAATGAACTGATTCAGCAGGGGGGCTGAGCCAAGCACTGTTTCCTCCAGGTGGCTGGAGCATGTGGGTGGCATGGATGCCTTTATACAGCTGGTGATGGCCTGTGCACAGCTGGTGACCTGGAGCAACCACCGAGAGGTGTTCTCCGATAACAGTCACCTGGTAGTGCTGAAAGTTGCAATGCGCACGCTGGGCGAGTACTTGAGCGAGTTCCCCGCTGAAGCTCGGCTGGTGAGCTACCTAGCTAGCTAACTACATTAATTTTGAATGAAACGTATCAAATTTTAAAATCTAATAATATAATAATTTTTTATATGCATTCAATGGAGTCCAGCAGTACATCCAGTGGTTATGTCGGACAAGACCCTTATGTTAAATCCTCGTTTTTGCAAACAAGAGGTATCCAATTGACCCCTCTGATATAAATAAAGTACAGATGTAGCGTACATGCGCCACCCCTGCTGATCTGTGTTTTTGCTGGAATTGCAAGTGATAGTAATAAATATACTGGTGTTTAGTAATAACTCGCCCTGCTGCAGGTGTTCATGCGCCATCCTGACTTCATGTCCCACTTGATAACTTTGCACAGCACAACCAACATCAGCAAGGAGCTGTCCCATTTGGCCTTGGACGTTTTCACGATGATGGTGCATCATAGGTGGAGGTGGCGTCTGATTGGATGCAGGCTGCACGCCAATCGCAGCTCGTGGCGTTTCTGGTGGCCACAGGCTCGGGCAGTGCTGTGCACCTACAGGAAGCTCCATTCATGAGCACAACACAGGTTGATCAATTTAGATAGTAATACATACATTCTAGTAACACAGCCAGACACAGCAGCCAATTTGGCACATGCGGTGCACCAAGCAGTTTTATCTTGACCAAACGTCGTATGCCATCTGTTGATCTTGCTCGGTATTTGGTTATGCTGGGTCAGAGTGCATTGCACCCCGTGCCGCAATGCAACAGGCTATTTGGGTTCGCTTCTATTGTACTTCCTAGTGCTTCTATACCACTGGCTCTCCTGTTAGTCACGAGGTTAACAGCTCCTATAATATAAATAATATTAAACTCAACCTCACCTTCACATCCCGCCAGAAATGTCACAGTATTGTTATTTACGCCAATTAACTGTTGTCTTTTAACGGAAATGACAGATAGCGACCATCCGCCAGCTACTCCACACTGAGGCAAAATTGAGAGAGGAAGGCTTTGATCCCCTTGTGGCGTATGGCCCTGCACTGGATAGCCTGACGCAGGCCCTCACCCAAACAGCTTTCAGGAAGCCCTCTGGTGACATCCCACACGAAGACCTGGAGCTGCACCTCGAAGTTGCTTCATTGGCTATGCAGACCCTGTTGAATATGTACTTCATGGGACAAATGGATGAGCGCGCTCTGAAGGTGGGTCAGTTGATAGGAGTCCCATGCCGGCTGCACAGTCAACAAATGCATAAAATAACTGGACTTTTCTATTATTACTTAAAAATAAATAGTTTCTGACAAAACAATACAATAAACAAGCAAAAATTGTAGATATTTGCAATTCCCAACAAGTTATTTGCCTTGCAAGCTGCATGTCACATGGAGATGTGCATAACAGCCATGTGACAACTTTCCCTATCCTTAACGCTTTGCACATGCTCTGTCGCAGCGAGCTCTTGTGCTCCCCTTGTGCAACCACTTTGCACGTGAGAAAAAAAGAAAAGTTATATATATCTTGCGCGTTAGATATATATAGTTAGATATACATAGTTAGATATGCGCGTTAGATATACATAGTTATATATATTTAAATTTTGTTGCAGCATGCTCTTGTGCTCCCCTTGTGCAACCACTTCAGTTGCGCGCCCATGGATGAGCCATTGGGTTTCGACCCTTGCACCGAGTTGATGACCCGGTTCATCGACAAGAATCTCAACGTGCTGCCAAGCAAGGAGCTTGGCAAGGTAAGGGCATGGTAGAGGGGGCAGGCCGCTAGGAGAAAGCCTTCAAACATGCATGCACACTTTGTATTTATTTCGATACGAGGCCAAACATCCCTCCAGCATTGTACCAGAAACTGTTCGGTCTTCCGTAATGCCGCCCCTGGGTCCTGTCTCATGAGGAGGTACAAATATAAGTGCATGTTGGTTACCGTATACGAGTGCGTCGTGCACTGCAATATGCAATGATTAGTACTATGTGCGGTGCGGTGCCCTGGTGCGATCCACTGGCCCCCTCACTACGCCTCTGTGCGTTCCCTTTCTTTCTTGGATCAAATCCTCTTCCTTTGAGTCAGGCTTGCAAGTCTGGGGTATGCCTCACCCCAGTCGAAAGCCAAATCTTGCCTGACTCTGTCAGACAACTTGTCCCCTCCTGGTCCCCTGGTGCAGGCTCCTTTAGGTACAAGCCTGGCTGGGATGTTGTGTGACAATGGGTTTTTAGCGGTACTGGGCAGTGCAGCACAGCGGGCAACACACACAACGACTCGCATCTCTGTGGAGGAGTTTGGGTTGCTACTGCAAAACTCGCGACTGCATGTCGCTGGCTCGATGCATGGTGCTTCTGACCAAGTGGTGGCGTCATTGTTCAAGTACGGTGCAACACGGCGTTGATATAGATGCCCCAAACCCTAAACCCTAAACCCTAAAATTAGCAACCTACAGGTGACACTGAAGACCTCATTTGCTAAGCGCCGGGGAAATGGGTTTTTTAGTTTGCTGGGCAACGCGATCCATCCTGTTTGAGTGTCTGGGTGAGAAGTGTGGCAAAGTGGCCTATTGCTGAGGGTTCGTGGGGGCCTCCGGTGATTGCTGTCAATGTCTTATAAGTGCAGGTCTGCACACAGGCACCTGCCTGGTTTCCTTGCATACCACATACTTTGTGGGAGGAAGTCTGCTCAGTGCTCAAGTTGTGGAACTCCAAAGGTTTAGACAGCTGCATGGTTTGCTACGACCAGTGCCAATGACACACAATGCGCTTGCTGCCAACCTACCGGTCGCAGCATGTCCCTGCTGGTTGAGACCTGCAGATAGCATATGGAGCGTGCATACATGGCTCAAGTGATCCTCTGTAAATAATCATTTGATCCTGCAGGACGTTGCTGGCGTTCTCTAAATTGGCATGGGTGATGCGCCTTGGAAGGCAGAGGATCAACAGCATCACAAACCTCATTGCTAAGCATTCAAATTGTCAAGGTGCGGTGACAAGTCAAATATATGAATCGCCCACTGTTGGTATTGAAAACACGTTTATATGATATGACATCTGACGTGAATAATGTTGACCATAGATACCAATTTTGCAGTTCTCCGGAACTTCTTTCAGGTATTCAAGACGATGTGTACTTTGGTGATTGGGTGGCATGTCTGGTTGTGCATGTACTGTTGGCCTTGGCCTTGCTCTGTGAGTGCCTGAGTGTTGCCATGCCTGTGGAGATGTTGTGCACTGAGGTGAGGCCTGGAATGGGAACTGGGAATTCCCTGCATTCGAAAAGCCTGTTGTCAAATACCTTTGGCAAGTCTGCTGCGTGAATGCAACCTAGTTTTAAACGCAGCTAGGTTCACACTGCTGCTCGCAGGAGCCTGGGACGTTGAACCAGTTGTGGAGCCGACCTTGCCTCAAAACACAGTTCAGTACAGTGCCTCCCTTGGAGCATTTGTCGTGTCGACTAATTTGGGGGAAAAGGTAGGGAATGCCATATCCTCGTGTAATTCCCCCCCTCCCCCTTTACATACATGCATAATCCTGCTGAGCAATCACATGGTGTATGACCAGGGTCGGAGTCACACTTTTGTGACTCCATTGCGCCCCCATATTAATAGGCATACATTGTTATTAGGAAGGCTGGCAGCCTTCCCATTTGTTGGTGGACCAAATGTAAAGGCAGCAGTTTGTTTTGCCACAACCAGATGATTGATAAGCATATAGTGATCACCAGTACTGGTTTATATTTCTGCTGTAGGCAAGGACGCTGCACCGCACAGCCAAGTGCATTGTTGCTCTTCAACAGAAGCGCGCGCCGACTGGAGGCCCAACGGAGTGTATGAGGGTGTTGGAGGGGTCCAAGGGGCGCGTGTTGGTGCACTTTGTAACCGACGCAGCTGCACCACCAACGCTCCGGGACGCTGGCTTGCTGGTGGAGGTTATGGAAGCAGAGGGCGCCATTGAGGCCGTGAAAGTAAGTGGATTAAATGCGTTTTTGGTGGGTCGCAGCCTAAAGGACATCGTGAGCACATGATCTCGTGAACTCCATTCGTGATTGTCTTCAGTAGCATGCACATGTCTCGCAATGGGCCAACCCATTGTTGCTTTGTTGATCCATCCTGAGACTTAGTTCAGTGTGGGATCGGAAATTGGAAACATTGTCAGCTAAAAATTCTGGAAGTTTGCTTGCAGTCTGGGCGGGCATGGATATGTAGGGAGGCAGCCAATTGCGGCTGTCTGCAAGGCATAGAACTTCAATGGCTGGTTCGTCTCTACCATAGTTGCGCAATCTAGACGCATGCTCATGACTCAACATTGTAGTTTGTTTTTGTAGCAATTAAAATCAAGCTGATTTCTATGTTGTACTGGTACTCAAACAGAAATGGAATCAGATTTTGCGTGTATTCCCATGCAGGTCAGCACACACATGAAGCAGCTGCTAGCAGCGCCCCCCGACAATGTGGCTGATGACCCCAGCATCCACCGCGCACTCCTGCGCATCAAGTGGGGCCCACCGCCTGCGCAAGATGCCAAGTACATCGTTGTAGCCAGAACCTGGAGCCCTGCCGACAAGGAATTCATGGACACCCAACTGATTGTAGAGCCCCCCAGCCAATGGCGTCTGCCCTCCTCTCGGCCTACGAGGGCTTAAAGCACTGCTGCAGGGGCAGCTGGGAGCCTCAGAGTGCTGCGGCATGCGCATCGCCCCGTGGCGCTGGCTTGCACTTGGCCCATGGGACACAGCAACAGCCCGTGTCTCCTGTTGAGCTGCTGTATGTGGAGTATAATACCTCTGGGGATGGGGCCCTAGGCAGGGCTGTGGATGTGTATGCACTGGTGGGCGATGCACAGCCCTGGGAGGGGGTGGCGCTTGGGGATGCGCGTGGGGATACGCTGCTGCGGGGCAAGCCAGCGCAATGGGACACTGCAATTGGGGTTGGAATGGACACAGATTCCGGTGCAACGGTGAGCAAGCTGCGGCAGATCCTGGGACCAGGGGGGTGGCTGCCGTCACAGCAACGCTCAGGGGCATGGACTTGGCTGGAGCTGCATTGGAGGGCACAGTGGGTGGCGTCTCCCAGAGTACTGGTGCTGTGGATGATTCGCCTGATGCAGGCTTGGCCCAAGCGGGGCTAAAGAAGAGGAAGGAGAGGCTGTGTGCTGGGTGCGGGCTGGTGGTGGTGGTTGACAGCACTGCCATGCGCAGGTGCAAGTGTGGGGGAGCGAGGTACTGCGGGTGCACCTGCCAGGAGGCGCACTGGCCAGCACACAGAAAGTCATGCAGTGCGCGCAAAGGCGGCAGCCTGGCAACGTGACATGTGCACCTTACTTAGGGTTTAGGGCTTAGGGTATAGAGATGCTTGGCCAATTAATGTAATTTTTTAATAATAATTGTCTAGTGACGTTTTTCATGTGGGCCATGGCCGCTACCTTCCTTCTCTGTGATTTCCACATGGTTTTGATACGCGGCAATGCTGAATGCTATGGCATCATGCCATATTTCTTGGTTGCTTCCCTGCTTGCAGTTGTCATCATGGTTGGTTTGTGCCTTCGCGCATTTTGTGTTGGGGTTCAAATATGCCCCCACTGTTGACATCCCACCCCGCATTTCTTCACTGGCTCTCCACACGATATCCCTCCTAGGCCAGTGGCACAGGCCTGATGTATCATTACGTGTTTTTTACGTCCGCTTCATTTTCCCCGCATGACTGACTTTTCAACTTGACGGGGGGATGGGGAAATGCATTTTGTTTCTCTCTTTCTCTTTTTGTGCAAACTTTGAGACTGCACACGATTTTGTTGCCTGTGTCGTTTAACCATTGCATGCATATGTCGGACAAGGCGCAAGGTTCTTATTTGCTTGCGTTTCGCATCCAAACTAATTGAGCCGAATATGATGGATGTGCCAACTTGGATGCTCGAAGCAACCCATGTATTACAGAGCCGGTTACGTTAGCTGTGACAGTAATATCCTAGTGGCACAACTGGCCCCTGCGGCGCCAGTCCATCCATTTGCAAACCATCTGAGGGCACATTTCCATGTGAACTGAACTGGGTGCAGCGCACTGTACCGTATCCGCCAGTGCGCCCTTTCACAGGCCCTATCTTGGAGATAGCTGGCTGAACGTACACTCAAAACAACAAGAATAACAAGCAGCCTGGCAAGGTAGTTCAGCCCGGCAAGTATGCTTCGCATGAACACACGCACTGTTCCCAACCTGGTGCCAAGCAGAAAGCAAAATACATATAAAATGGATAAAATGCAGGACAGGTGACAGAGAAGACAGCAGGGCGCATGTATTGTTGGGGTCAAAGTTATGGGTTGGCCACAGTGTAAGCTTCATGGCTCAAGCCAGGGACACGCCCAAGCCCCAGATAAACCAGTATTGTCTTTGGAGCAAAAAGTTTCCGAGTCACTTGGGGTCCTGAGACTACTGGCGGGTCCTTGAGTGAATGCGTGGGTTGAGTCTGGCCTCACAATGGCATGTGAGCGCACTGGGTGACGACACATGGAATACGCAGCCCCCCGTAGGGTATTGCAGCTGACCGCGTGCGCCATCCTCCAAACCCTAGCCACTCATCCTTCCTGCTGGTCCGCCGCCCTCTCTAGGGTGTTGTAGTTGAGCAGCTTCTCGATGAGGTCCACATGCGTCATCAGCATGCGCCGGCAGCAGTAGCGGTTGAGGCCAAGGGCGTCGAGCGCGTCACTGGAGGGAAGGGATGGGGGTGGGGGGGCTAAGCAGCAGGCGGTGCAGGTGGGTGAGGGGACTAGGGAAGATAAGGGGGTCAGTGTGGGTGATGGGAGGGAATGCTAGCTGGTCATTGTGGATGCGGGGAGGGGAGTTGTTTTACATGCACTGGCAGCACCCGGGGCCTGTAAAACAACTCCGCTGTGCATGCAAGGCTGTGCTCCTAGTAGCGTGTGCGCAAGTTGGCACAGTAAGACCAGCTTGGAGCTCTGTCTTGTACCCTTTGTGAAGAAATACTACTGCAAGGAACACTGCCCTTGCCTGAACCTACATAAATACCGGGGCCTACACTGATAGCTGTGGCGTGGCTGTCTGCTGCGAATGCTTTGCATGCGGTTGGAAAATGTAGCCACCAGGGCTGAGTTGGACCCACCACCCGGTGGTGTGGGGTATGCAAAAGGATGAGATGGAAAACTTCCAGTAATCAACCACCAAACTAACACAAGCTGCCACATAAGTCGGCTATGAGAAGGGAGCAGTTTGTGGTGGGCTCATATGCATGTGCGATGTACTGCATGCGCACCCTTCCGAGTACTCCGCTTGCAGCAGGTCGAGGTACGTGTCCCACTTGTTGCCAATGACCTGTGGAAGCAAACAACCGTTGGTTTCCACAGCCAAGCAGAGCCTTGGAAACAATCCCCTGCACAGTCGTATATCATGCGCATACCTTTCCACAGGTGAAGCATCGCACAGGGATGATCATCGTGCCAAAGGCCGGTTCCCACCACCTCCCAGCGTTTGCTTATTATGGAGACCACAGCAGCAGGTTTGTCACACTCGCAGGCACCAAGCTTCAGTCGCCAACTTAGACTCCAGCTTCAGCAACACCAAGGCCTCCTTTACAACCTTTTCACACGATGTTCACCACGGCAGGGACGCAGACGAGAGACACACGCCAGGAACTACACAGTTATGCGACAGTTGTCCCGTTGTTTTGCGATGCGGGTACTGTTTTACAGAGTTTGTATGCCACAGGCGCCGGCAGGCTGGGTGCAGGCTGGTCTGGGTCTACTAGTCGATTGACAGCGCTGCACCCATAACTAAGGCCCTCTCATAAATTTGCAAGAATATAAAGGTGCCATCCACACACAGATATTGTCCTTCGGGACATCTGTTAAAATTGGAACGATACAGAGAAGATTAGCATGGCCCCTGCGCAAGGATGACACGCACAAATCGAGAAATGGTTCCAAACTTTTTTTGCTGTTTTGACCTCTGCCCACTCGTTGCTTGGGTCATCATTGCATCCCCATGGTGCTTGGATCCCTATATATTCACTTGGCCACTGGTATGACAGCTTGCCGAGGGAGACCTCTGTGTCTAGAGAGCCATCATACAGATCAGCAGACTATGTGCTGAGTGCTGTCCTGTTTGTGCAAAAAAGGTAGTTTGGAGTTAGGGACCAGAGTAATATCAGCAGGTTGCAGTCACCGGGGTGGAGCATGTGTATCCCATCTCAGCAACGGGTCCCCGTCCACTTCTTTACTTACAGACCCGTGGACGAACCACAGTCTTTGTTGACAACTTAATGATATGGGGTACAGTTGTATTGCTGGATATTGCTTGCCTACGAGCCTGTACTGCGGCTGATGGTATTAAGACCTATTGCCGCAGTAAAACCCTTCAATTTGGGTCAGTTATGCACCAGCCTGTATTTCCGCCAATTACTTCATCATATATCTCAAAGCTTGTATTTCCTCGAATACCCCTCAAAGCGTAGAGTACAATAGCTGCCAAGCTTTAGCATCCTCATGCAGGCAATGAAACGCGTAGATTACATTCCATCTACAAGGTCATGCAGGTAGCATGGGACAGCCCAGTCACTTCAAGATAAACATGCCTCTCAAATCACTCGATATATTATACGTACAGGTGCTCCAAGGCACAATTGCTGGGAGGCACAGATATTCGCTAACATACAATATGTACAGGCCACCATACCCCATTGGCTGTAAAGCTGAGCCCGCCTGGGCAACTAATTTTCTTATTCAAGCCGGCGTCGTTGTGTTCGTGCCAAGGGTGACCACCGACCATCAACATCAAATGCTATTGAACACATCATATCTGAGCCTGAAACAGGTTGTTCCAGCCAGCAATACAGTAAAGCAGCAAAGCCATGAGCGCACCCAGCCTGAGCCCGTCCTTGACCTGGGGGACTCGACAGGGCTGTGCTGGCTCAAAAACTCGACTTCTGGGCGGCATTCCCTTCTCGCACTTCCCTCACCCCTACCACTGCCTGGTCCGTGAGGAAAAACACCTTCGGTCACCAGCAGCAATGTGGGGATAGGTCTGAAAACTTGGGCCAGGGTGCCGGTGCTTCGCCTATCGAGCATGTTCAGTGGCCTGAGCACGCTGTCAGCGCCACCGTGAATGTTTGCCAAGAACGCACAAGGGTCACTATTTACAAGGAACGTATTTGTGACCAAGAGCACTTTTCAAAGGCGAGACACCACTTAGGGACATTGCGGCACAAGAGAACACAACCGCCTAGCACAAAACTAGTGGGCACAAGCAAGTGGCTTCAGTGCGGTGCACTGGTGCACTATCACCACTTTATTTTCAACAGCTTGGCTCACCTGCTTCCTGGACATAGCAACCGTGGAAGGGATGCCCACATACGTCTGCTCATCCTCCAAATTCATGAAGCAGACGGGTTTGGTGGGATTGATTCGTGCAGCTATCCCATCCAAGTTAATCTTAACTTGCATGCAGAACTCCTGCAACCGCTTTCTTGTGAGATACGTGAAGAACCATTCAGTTTCACCCTTGCTGCTGGGAACCTGCACTGTCACCGACTTGAAGACCCCGCCCACCGTGTACTCTCCTCCGTCCCGCAATCCTCCCACACCCCCTATCTCCACCCCATCAGTGTCCAAGATTGCCCCATCCACTCCATAGGCCTCTAGCAGCGAGTCTAGACTGCTGTTGTCCGCCACCCGCCACCTCTTCTCCTTGGAGTCTGGCAGGGTGATTTTGAAAGATTTGGTTGTGGTGGACAGGACAGCAACAAAAGTTGGTGAACCGAACAGCACATGTGATTGAACAAGTGCTTGAACATCTGTTTGGACTAGTTATGACAACAACAGCGCGCTGGCCATATGACAGACACGTTGGGCTGCTTCTTAACAGGACTGAGGTTGCAACAACTGTCAGCAATTACAGTGTTGCAAAGCAGCAGCAGACACATGCATGCATGCATAACGGGAGCCACCAACAAACAAGAGCCAACTTGGTGGATTGACAACCACCTTGGTACAAAAAGAAAGGTATACTAGGCAAAGGTTCACCTGGTCCGTTGTAAAAGTCTTCAGGGTAGTATTCAGCTCTTGCGGTGAAGACTTGCCTCCTTCTTGTTCCAACCTTGGGGGTGCGCGTGCCAGTATGACTTCGTGAAAAACTGCAAGAGGTAGTGGTGAGTTGGCGCAACATCTTTTCCCGACAACATTGGTACCTTTGACGTTATTACAGGTCAGGACAGCTGAATACGGTGGCCTGTATGTGTAGCCCAGGCCATAGTTGTAAACCCTAAGGCGTAACCCTGCCCTTGGGATTGATCGTCTTGAGCCTCATGGGATGAAACTCGAAGTGCCACTCTAATTCAAATTTTGAGTTGAAAGCAGAGCACCAGCAACTTCGCCGATACCCAGAAGATAGAGTTAAGTGGTTGAAGCCCGACCTGCTGCAGCCCAAGAAAGTGGTTGTGGTACTCGACTGGTTGGGCTCGCGTGCTCTAGTGCCCACCTCCACTCCACCGAGCTTATTCCTCTTGCAGTGGTGGTTAGCTCAGGAGTTCATATGAGCAGAAAAACGGACTCCGGTCAGCCTGGTATTTATTTAAACCCACTTTCCACTATGGTGGTTGCTGTCTCAACGACACTGACGTCTGAATAACCCGCTCGCCTACACCACCTCCTGTACTTGGGTCCCTGTTTTTGAAAGTGCATACCACACCTCAACCACCCATCACCCTCCAAACTCCCGGGGCGATGGCGAGCGCCATCACCAGGGCGTTCACCGAACGGGCCTTCAAGTTCGAGGACGACATCGTTGAGAAGGAGTGTGCCGTGCTTTCATCCACCTTCAGCCTCACACCAGCCAAGCTCAGCGAGCAATATGAACGCTTCCTCCTCAGCAGGTCAGATGGAAGACATCAGACCGGGGCATGTACGATTAAAATGTTGTGGACGCTCTTTGAGTACCGCGCAACGGCGCCTGGGCTGTGTGTGCACCCACCCATGGGGTTATATACCCCATGCTTTGCCATGCTCACCTCCCCAAGTTTCACCTTGACAAACCCACCACACACTAACATCAACACAAACCCTACATCTGGTCCTATCAGTGTTGTTACGCCTGAACGGTCACCTGAATGGACAGCGAACCTCCACATCCACGATCAACCCTCTGCCATTCTCACCCCCTTCCCCTCGCCCTCACCTTTCCCTCCCCCCTTGTCCCCAGCAGCGGCGGCTCCTCCTCTCGCGTCACCGGCAAGCTGGTGGAGGGCTTCGGCACCTACCTGCGCCAGAACCAGGCAGCGCTGAAGAAGGAGGCAGCGGTGCCGCAGAGGAAGTGAGTGGGGTGGCAAGGGGGGGCCAAAGGGGGAGTTGGGCAGGAGGGCAAGGGGGGGAGGTGAAGGGGGCATGTAGCCGTGTGGAAACTGTGGAGTGTGCACAGACGGTTTTTGCTTGCCAAGGCCCATCACGTGCAGTGGGAGTGGGCGGTTGGTTTGGAAGAGACCCAACCCCCACTTCCACACATCGCCACACCCACGCTCATCTTTACATCCCCTCGCCCTCCGCTAACAACCCCCCCTTTCCGTCCCCACTCCCATCTCAGACCCCTTGTGGATGTACGCGGGGCCGCCTTCAACCGCCCATCCCCCACCGCCGCCGCCAAGCCCCCCCTCACCCCCGTCCCCACAGCCACACCCACAGCCGCAGCAGCAGCCGCAGCCCCCACCACCCACCTGACCAGCACTTTCAAGCAGCGCCAGAATGCGGGGGCACTGGTCACCGCACTCAACCCCCACCTGGAGCTGGACAAGGCGCGGCAGGTAAGGGTTTGTGGCTAGGGTTTTAGGCTAGGGTTGAAGTTTCAGGTTTTAGGCTAGGGTTTTGATGCAGCCCGGCGAGGGCACAGGTCGCAGGCCCTGACAAGGCGCGGCAGTAAGGGTCTTGCCTAGGGTGTTGCTCAGGGTTCTCCTGAGACTTTGTTGCAGCAACAAACCACGTGAGGAAACAAGTGCCACCGCCCTCCACTAACCACTAACCACCGCCGACACCCACACCCCGCACCCCCCCCCCCCAGGATTCCATGGATGTGGACCGTGACCAGCCCCCTCAGCTTGAGCTGCTGGGCCACCCACTGGCCTCAGACTGCAAGCTGGTGTCGGAGAAGCTGGAGCACAAGGTGGGGCAAACGGGGGGGCCAAAACCCTACTGTGTAGACGGTAAACCCTAGGGCTAGCATTTGGTACAAACCAGGATGGGACTGCTCCGTGCCAAAATTATCATGTACTAAAAAAAAGCATTATTGTTGTGCAAGGTCCTCTACCACTCCAGTTAAAAGTAACAGGATGCTTTGCCACACACGTGACTATACATCCCCCCCCCCCCCCCAACCACCCACCACCCACCACAGGTCGCCTACCTGGAGGCCCGCATCACCTCCGCTGAAGCCGCCTGCGAGGGCGCGGGGTTGGGCCCCTGCGCACCGGTGGGGGCAGCGGCACAGGAGCCGCAGCTGTTTGCTGGCAGGGTGGCGTGTGACAGCGAGGGGCATTTGAATGCACAGTCGGTGGTGCTTGAAGGGAGTGTGCGCACCAGCCAGGGGGGGAGGGTGCGGCTGGATGTGGGGAAGCTGGAGGGGTACCGGCTGTTCCCTGGGCAGGTGGGTGGCGGGAGGGGGGTGGTTGTGCCGGGTTGTGGCGGGCTAGTATGGTTGGTCAGTCATTCTGCAACGTTGATATGCAGGGTGCGTGATCAGTAGCACTGTCACATGTAGGGTGTATGGAGGTGTATGGAGGGTGTGTGATCAGGCATTCTGCAACACATGCCTGTATGCTCGTGCAGCACCCTTCCCCCCCAACCCCCCCCACATGCGCCACATGCACCACCACCTCTGCGCACATCTTTAGCATCCAATACATTGTAAACGCCCCCGCAACCCTACACCCTAGATCCTAAACAAACCCTGATCTTGCAGGTGATCGTCGCTGGCGGCTCCAATCCCAGCGGCCACTGCCTTGTCCCCCAGCAGGTCCTGGGATCCTTCCCAGCCCCCATGCTGGCCACGCAGCCCAGCGACTTGAAGCACTTTGCGCACGTGACAGGTGGGGCAGGGAAACCCTTCCCAAATCCTTCATCTTTTGTACTGCGCACTGGGAGTAAACAGTGACATCCTCAGTTTGGGTTTGATAATGCCTTATTTTACTTCTATTCTGGAATATGCAGGTAAACAGTGGCATCCATCAATTTGGGTATAACATTCCGGTGTTTTACTTGTATTTTGGAAATGCGCACAAATTGTGCAAATATAGAAGATCATGACCTGCCGCAATCTGTACCTTAACACCCTCCCACCCACCCCAACCCCAACCCCGTACCACAGGCGAAGCAGGCCTCTCCATCGTGGTGGCAGCGGGTCCCCTCACAGTGTCCGCAGACCTTGACTACGCCCCCCTTGAGGCCCTGGTGGCGCACTGCGTTGCCACCCGCCCTGACATGCTGGTCATTATGGGCCCCTTTGTGGACTGTGACCACCCCTCGCTGGCCACCGGCTTGCTGGAGGTCACCTACCAGCAGCTGTTTGAACAGGTGACGAAGACCCTGGTGTAGGGTGTAGGGTGTAGGTTAGGGTTGTTTTGTGGTGAACCCTAAAATCCTATAACTGATTGAGGTCCAGAACCCCCGTCCAGACATGCTGGTGATCATCGGCCGCTTTGTGGCCTATGACCACCCCGCGCTTGCCACTGGGTTAGGGTTTAGGGCGTAGGGCTTGCCGTATAGGGTTTGGGGTTGTTAGGGTATACCATGTACACCAGGATGCTTATGCTCATGTAGAGTTTGGAGAGCATTGTCTAGGGTTCAGAACTTTCCAGTGTAGTCCAACGTCCATGTTCATGAAGCAGCTTTCTTGCGTGTAAACATCTCGCTCTCGCCACTGGGCTGCTAGGTTATTCCCCTCATTCCCCCTTATCTCCCCATTCAGGTGCTGTCCCGCCTGTCCCCCCTCCCCCCCTCCTGTCAGCTGCTGCTCATGCCCTCCTCAAGGGACATGCACCACGACCCAGTGTACCCACAGCCACCCATGGAGCTGGGCAGCAGGTGGGTGGGTGGTGACAGGTTGGGGGCGCATATGATCAGGGGCGCTGATTGATGAAAATGTCTAGTACTGATAGCCACTGTTGAGGAGAGACATCGCTATATTTAGCCATACCATAGATATCCCTGTATGTCCCCGCTGCATAGCTACCCACTCATTCCCTTCCCACGCACCCCCTTGCCCACGCAGTTCAGGCATATATATGCTATATTATTATAAGTAATTACACTGACGCACCCCCCTGTTCCTCCCCGCAGGCTGCCCCTGGACACCACCACCCCCCTGCCCAACCCCGCAACCCTTAGGGTAAACGAGGTGGTCATCGGTGGCACCTCCACAGACTGCCTGAAGCACCTGGTAGGGGGGGAAGTCAGCGGGGGGGCGTGCAACGGGGAGGACAGGCTGGGTGCAATGGCAGGGCATGTGATTGGGCAGGGAAGGTGAGAAGAGAAAGGGTATGCATGCAGTATATCAGCAGCAACAGCATGGGTGAAAGTAGAGGGATGAGTGAGGGAGGGGGAGGGTGCGCGTCGTATGCATCTCACTGATTGGCGTGTTGATGAATATTTGAAGGGTTACAAGGGGTGTTGGGTGGGGGGGTGGCATGGCTCGTTGTAGCTGTCATGTCATTCCCTCAAATAGTGCTGTTACGCAGGGCACCTGGGCAGCAATGTAGCAATCAATCAGGGGATTTTGGCTTGTGCTGACCTTGTTCCAGTGCTCATTGCAAGTGCCTGTGGCCCTTGTTTACTCTGCCTGATGCAACGATGCAAAACAACAGTGGCCAAAGCCATGCACCTTACCCCACCTCCTTCACCCCTCACCCCCTCCCCTTTGCCCCCCTCTTGCAGCTACTACCCCCTGTACCCCCCTGCACCGGGCACCCTCCTGGACACCTCCCTGGCACCCGCCCTGGCCATCCCCACCACCCCAGACATACTCCTCCTCCCCTCTGACCTGGCACCCTTCGCTAAGGTTGTGCCAGTGACAAACAGCCTCGCAAACGGTGGTGGTGGTGGAACCCTCGGTAGGGTTGTGGCGGTCAACCCGGGCAGGCTGGCAAAGGGGACCTCGGGCGGCACATTTGCGCACATTTTTGTGGGGGTGCACCCCGAGGGGGCTGCGCTGGCGGCCGGTGGGGAAGCCTCCACCAACGGCGCCGTCCCAGCAAATGTGGCGGACCGCTGCCAGGTGCACATCACGCGCGTGTAGAGGGAAAGCCTACCAGGAGGATTCAGAACCCTGGCAATACGTTTTCAAACCCTAGCAGGAGGGTTTTGTAAACCTGGGTGGCATGGCGACAACCCCCCTCACCCCTGATTTCCCTGGGAGGGACGATTTAGGGTCATTTTGGTTTCTGGGGCGCACAAGTATGAGGACCATGAACCTGTGTGGCAAGCATCATGCAAAGCTGCTGGTTATATTTTAGCAAGTATTGTCGCCTATCTGCGGATATTACTGATTTATATCAGAAGGGCCATGGACCTGGGTGCGGATTGTCATTGTGGTGATGGATTTGTTGACCATTGATGGGGTGGTGAATCTACTCCACAATTTGTTTTTGCTGGTGGTTGAGACACAAGCACACTCAGTACCTGACGGACGGTACATCTGCTGAGCAGCACTGCGAAATCCTTTCATAGAGTATTCAGGCACCTGGTCCAGCCTCAAATTCCACCCGATGATATTATCCAGTATCTGTAGTGTAAGACGATGAGCAAGGACCATGTCATTTTTTGTGATCCCTGGAATGTATAGCTTCAAAGTGTCGCGTACAGCATCCTGTTCACAATGGAACACGCAAGTCAATTTAATTCAACTTCCAGTTTGAGAGGCATATCCTGCGTTTCAAATAGAAAAAGAAACGAAGGATTTCCGAAATTACTCGTTTGAAACGCAGGTTGCATGACAAAAACAACATTAGGCAGCCAAATCCCTTTGCGGGCGAATCGGATCGGATAGCAGCCAAATTTCTATATATTCGTTCACACTCGAGCATTCTGACATTTGTCAGAGAACAGAGGGGGTGCCAGCTGGATGAAAAGTAAATAGAGCCGCATGCAAAGGCCCATGATACAATAACTGGACGCACCCTGCCCTCCCATCAATATTGCAAATGGCACTCCTGCCTCACCATGCGCCATTGTCCAGACTACAGTACAGCAAACTAAATGGCAGCATGCACTGCTGGTTACGCCAAAGGGTAAAGCGCTCCGTACAATAATAATCACACATGCATTGTAAAACCTCGATTGACAACGCTTGTCTGGTAGTACCCGGGTTGCTGCAGTGGTGTGGTTGCCTGTGTTGCTCAAAGGAAAATAAATTTGAAAACATATAAGAGGAGGTATATACCTCTTCATGCCGCTCGCCTAAAAAGCAAATTCGCATACAATTACAAAGCGTGACTCCCTGCACTCCCCTTTCTCGCATTCCCTCCCCTCGCCCACCATACCCTGCCCCTGTTTGATGAGCGCTTGTCCCCTACCCCCCTCCAGCCCCCCCTCCGCTTCCCCCATCACCCCCTCCCCAGCTTCAGCCTTGACACTCTGTTCACTGCCTCTAGCTCCTGAAACAGGCCCGTTTGTGGCCAACATATTCGGCCTGGAGCACCCCCTGGTGCGCAAATGCTGCAGCCGCTTTGTATCCACCAATTGGTGCGCCCGCGTGTAGCATGCGGCCATAGATGCTGGCGACTCCCCATTCCCTCCCCTCCCACTTCCTTTCCCCTCCTCATGCCTCCGCCAGCCGTAGCCGCGGCACTATGTTCATTGCCTGCAGCTCCTGGAACAGCAGCTTGCACGCGTAGGGCAGCTGCATGGTGGCCATGTGCGCGGGGGACTTGGTGGATGGGCACACGGCGCGGCGCGACACGGCGTCGTAGTAGCCCATCAGGCCGCAGTGGGTGCACACGTGGACCTGGGGAGGGAAGGTATTGTTCAGGGTGTAGGGTGTAGGGTTTGGGGTATAGGGTGCAGGGCTTGATGTGCACAGAGCAGGGTGCAGGGGGTGCACACATGTGTTTGGGGTGCGGGGAGAGAGGTACATTTTAGCGTGTAGGCTGTTGGTGTAGGGTTTAGGGTGCACACATAACCTGGAGGAGAAGTACTGCTAAGGGTATAGGGTAACGTTTCGGGCTAAGGTGGCTTCGTCAGACTGCAGTGGGTGCATTTGTGAATTGGCATGTAGGTTTGTGGGAATATGGTTACACGACTGAGATGAGGATTTGGTCGAGGGGCGCACCCACCACCAACACAACCACTAATCAAGCTATCCCACCCCACCTCAAACTGATCCGAGCTAATCATCAGCCGCTCCAGCAGCAGCATGGCCGCCCCGTAGCCGATCAGGCAGTCGCGCTCCATTTCGCCCAGCCGCAGCCCCCCGTCCCTGCTGCGCCCCTCGGTGGGTTGGCGCGTGAGCACCACCCGTGGGCCCCGGGCGCGCGCGTGCATCTTGTCCAACACCATGTGCTTCAGCTTCTGGTAGTATACTGGTCCCATGAAGATGAAGGCCTCAAGGGGCTCGCCTGCGGGTGGGGGTTGGGGTGTGTGGTGGTGGTGGTACACCAGAACCTTGCAACTGGCCCACATCACATCACATTGCATTATTCGGGTCACAACCACATCCACAGTGCGCGCCCCTAAACCCTACTCACACCACCCGCATCGCACCGCATCCCCACCGCGCCCCACCCTAAGAATGTTTTCTGAATTTACGTTGCCACGGTCCACCCCAACCCGCCACCCACCCGTGATCCCGCTGGTGATGTAGTCCTTGCCAGAGTAGCTGAACCCGTGGTGCACCAGGGTCTCGGAGATGGCGCCCACATTGTCAGCCAACCCCGCGCGCTCCCCAAATGCCGTCCCATAGTGGAACCTGCCGCAGCTGACCGCCGCCTTGCTGCCCAGCAGCTCTATCATCTTGCCCACCGTCATACGCGAGGGGAAGCCGTGCGGGTTCATGATGAGGTCGGGGCAGATGCCGCGCTCGCTGAAGGGCATGTCCTCCTGTGGGCAAGGGTTTGAGGAGGGTTTTGGGAAGGTTTTAAAAGGGGTTTGGGAGGGGTTTGGGTGGTGGGGCAGATGCTAGAGGCATATTTTCATGGGGGTTGGAGAGTCATGGCCAAAGGGAAGTTGGTGCGGGTTCATGATGAGGTCTGGGCAGATGCCGCACTCGCTGAAGGGCATGTCCTCCTGCGGGAGGAGGGGTTTGGAGGGGTTTCCTAGGAGGGTAGGTTGGTGGTTCAGGCTGGCAGGTGCTGAAAGAGCACGTCGTGCGCCAGATCGGTTTTCATTGGGGTTCGAGGGGGCAAAGCTTTGAATCGACCATGGGCAGATGCTGATTCGACATTTTGCCGTGGCACTAGAGGGTTTGGGTTAAGGTTAGGCTAGGGGTTTGCACAGGGTTGGGCTGGCCGCGGCTGCACCCCCGCTTCCTACCTGGTTGACAATGTTCCCCACCACCCCCTTTTGGCCGTGGCGGGAGCTGAACTTGTCGCCCAGCTCGGGCCGCCGCGTGTGGCGCACAAGCACCTGCAGGGCGGGGCAACAAATGGGGGTTGGTGGCAATAGAGTAATGAAACAATAATGGTCATCAAGGCATGATGATGATAACAAATGGGGATTGGGGGCAATGAACAACAGAGTAATGCAACAACAATGGTCATCAAGTCATGATGATGATAACGGTTTTGAACCACGTCGGAATGTTGAAGTACTAGGTAAAGGCCCACTACACTCCCCACCTTGATGACAAACTGCTCGTCCTCGTTTGTTGTGAGCATGACCTTGTCCACCACGCACTGCTCCCCCTGGGGCCCCTTCCATGTGAGGTGCGCGGGCTTGTAGAAGGCATCGGGCATGTGGGTGGGTGTGGTGAACACGTCGCGCGTGTTGCTGGGGCTCTGCTTGTTGATGTACACCTCGCCTAGGTGGGGGGAGGGGGGGGGTCAGGAGGGTTTGGAAGGAAATGGAAACTAAATGAGATGCGACCATTTTGATCACATTGGTTTTTGCACAGATGGGCAAAAAGTTTTTTATGCCTGCTTAACATGGGGTGATCACCTCTCCCGCCCAGCAGATTCTATTGCTGCCCCCCAATCCCCATGCACCCCCAGAACGCACCTCCCTCTGCCCAACTCCCACACACACAGAGAGACACACACACATGGGATCACCTTTCCCCATGCGGCATGCAGCAGACGGCGTCTATGGCAAAAACGGGATCTGCTTGGGGTAGCAAAGACTCTTTGCTACCCTAATCCCCACACGTCTCCCCAATCCTAAACCCTAAACCCTATAAAGTAATCCCCACCTGGGTTGATGACCTCCCCCACGCAGCAGATCCCGTCCCTGTCCAGCAGCCTGTGCTTGCCTGCGGTGCGCGCCTGAGGGCCAGCGGGGGGCGCTGGCGCCACAATGCGGTCCTGGGTTCTGTTGGCGTACTTCTTCACCACAGTGCCGTACTTGCGCAGCACCACGCAGCGCCCAAAGCCGCGGTCAAGGCTGGCCTGCGGGGGTGGGGAAACCAGATCAAGATACAAGACCATTATTAACTTACCATCAATTACAAGACGAACAACTTACCATCAATTTACAAGACCAACAACTGACTTTTCATGTGCATCATCTTTGCTGGATTTCTCGTGTGTAACACCTTGTCTGGAAGCAATAGGGACATCCTGGGTTTGATTGGTGGGATTGTTCTACCACAGTGCAATACTGATGCAGTACCACGCAGCGGCCAAACCCTGACACCATAGATCGCAATGGAATATCCCACCCACAAGCAATAGCTGCCTTCCACCCAACCCTGCCATCACAATGGTGTCCTCCATGTCGTACCCGAGTAGTGTAGAGTTTGAAAGTCCAGGTTCAAGAATTTAGATATCAGAATTAGGGTTTACCTTGTTCATCACAATGGCGTCCTCAATGTCGTAGCCAGAGTAGTATGTAGGATTTAGGGTTTAGGGTAAGTGTTTAGGGTTCAGTGTAGGGTTTACCTTGTTCATCACAATGGCGTCCTCAATGTCGTAGCCAGAGTATGACATGACCGCCACCACCGCGTTCTGCCCTGCACCAAGCTTGTCAAAGCCGATCAGCTCGATGGTCTTGGTGGTTGTGAGGGGCCGCTGGGGGTATGCCAGCAGGTACAGGAGGGTGTCCATGCGGCTCAGCTGGTTGTATGCGATGTTGCCCATGGCTTGCTTGCCCATGGCGCACTGGGGGGAGTAGGGGATATGTGAGGGAGGGGTGAGGAGGGAAGGGGGAGGGGGGGTGCGAGTGGGGAGTGGGGGGAAGGGTGCTGTACATAGAGGAGTTTAGGGTTTGAGGTTCAGGGTTTAATTTATTGTGGCGGGGCGGCTCAGTAGGATCAATTGGAAAATGTTTGCCCTCACTTGCCAGGTGGCATAGAGACATGTGCCACGAGGGCCACTCATCACAGCCACCCCACCAATCAGCCCACTTGCATGCCAAATTTGCTTAATTCCACTACATTTGGTCATCACACTGGAATGGAAACGAGGCACAAAGAACTGCTGGGGTTCCATGTAGAGTTTTTACACCAGGAATCAGTGTTGGGCGATAAGCGCTTGGCTCGGCAAAATGCAAGGCCAACCGCTCATATCAGATGAGTCATTTGGCTACATTGCTGGAATGCATGAATAATAAAGATGAAATATATAATAATACACCAACAGATCCCCTGCGACCTGCCGCGTAGGACCTGTCCAAGAATATGCCATGTTTGCCATAGGGTTTATAGCCAGGATTTTCCAGGCCCCACGTCTGGTAGGCGTTCAGGCAACCGGTAGTGGTGGTTGCCATAGGGTTTGATTAGGGCATTGTTAAGGGTTTAATTAGGGTTTTCAGGCCCCCGCACCTGGTATGTGTTTCTGGGCGACTGGTTGTGGTGTGGGTAGGGTATGAGCCCCGCCACCACCCCCAGGATGGTGAATGGCTCAATCTCCAGGTGGGTGGTGATGCGGGTGCACATGTCCTCGTACAGCGCCACCTGGCAGCGCAAGGGGGATCATGATAATGTTGACGAGCATGCGCTTTGCATTTTCATGGTCCAAATGTGAGAATATGTCTAAAGTGATAATACTACAGATATATTGACGATTTTGCTCGGAACACCAACTGTCATGGCAAGGGGATACGGGGGGGAGGGGAGGGGCGATACTTGCGAGGAAGGGGAGAAAGTACCAGTTGGGGGCCACATGGAAAGCAAGGGGTAGCAATGTCGAGGCAGATAAAAGGAATATCTGGAGTTTAGGGTTTAGGTGTGCTGGGGTAGCTCAGTAGGATCAATTGGAAAATGTTTTGCCCCCATTTGCCCAGAGGCATAGGGACATATGCCACGAGGGCCACTCATCACAGCCAGCCCAAAACACCTAATCCCAAACCCTAGACATTCCTCTCGCCAGACTGAAGGCACACACGCGATAAATATCCCGATAGAGGTTTTCGAGGTTCCCACTACCAAGCATAGGCTGTAGGAATTAATAGGGTTCCCCCCACCTGACAGTTGTTTTCCTCATTCACATCCAGGAACTCCACCAGTCCCTGGCGCAGGAAATCCGTGAAGGTCCAATCCCCACTGCGCAGGTGCTACAGCAGGAAACCCCAGGTTAGGGTTTGAGCGGGGAGTGGGCCAGGATCCACCAGAAAAGGTTGCAAGCTAGGGTCAACGGCTACCGGAAATTGGGATTTCATTCGCTGGCTTGTGTGTTTTAGGGGTGCACTGCTGAGCTTGAGAGCATCAGATGGCATGCAATTAATCAATGCACACATTAGTGCTTTCTTGAACAAAGGCGCCAACCGCTGTATGAATGCAGCAATGACATCAGCAATCTTAAAAGTGCTTTCATTATTTTATGAATGGCATGAACAACCCCGCCCCGCCTGCAATCCTGCACCTGTATGTGCTCCCACCTCAAACCCTAAACCCTAACCCTAAACCCTACCTGTATGTGCTCCGACCCCACCCGCGGCCGCCCCTTGTCACAGATGATGAGCGGCCGACACACGCGCCCCCCGTCGCAGGCAATGAAGCAGCAGTCCTGCTGGATGTACACAGACACGTACTCCCCCACCCGCCCCGCGCGCCGCAGCTTTCGGAACATCTCCACAAACACCAGGGGGCGGCGGTGCACCCCCAGGATGAGGCCGTTCAGGAAAACGAGCGCGGTGCCCCTGCGCCAAAATAAGGCAATGAATACTAGAAAACCTTGCTTTATTGGCAATAAATTATTGCAGATGTACATATCGTACAGATCTTCCTCTGCTGCATGTTGTAAGCATCGTTGAGGAACACCAGCGTGGTGCCCCTGCGCCAAAATAGGGTAAATGGATGTTAGAAACCTTGCTTCATTGCATTCCTCATGTATCTTACAAGAGATGCTACAATTCCTGCACTCTAACCACACACCAATCCCCTATTTCTGATTTTGAAATAGGTCGCAGGGTTTTGTTTCGGGGTGACGGATTTGCCTCTCCCGCCGTCCTTCCCAATTCCTACTGCAGGATCCTCTCCTGTCATCTCCCACAAACAGGCTGTCCCCACACAACCAACAACAATCCAAGAACAAAAACGGTACCAGCACCATCACCACCACCCACCTCTCGTGCAGCTCCCCCCCGGTGACCACCCCCGCAGGCTGCACCCCCAGCGCCAGCGCCAGCCTGGCCAGCGGCCCCTCCCCCTCATCCGTGGTCACATGGGTCATCAGCGCCAGGTTCTTCACAAGGCCACAGCTCTCACCCTCGGGGGTATCGGCGGGGCAGATCATGCCCCACTGGCTGGTCTGGAGCGCGCGGGGGCCAGACACCTGCGGGCGAGCGCTTGCGTTAGGGTTTTGTTGGAGAGCTAGGGTTTCAACCAGCGCTTGCACGGCATACGCCGCACGGTGATTTCAAGCGCTGGCAACCATTGTTCCCACCTTTCATTGCGGATCATGTACAAGATCCCAGCAGGAAACCTGCATCTAAACCCTACAAAACCCTGCAGTTGCACCTTCCTGGTCTTGTCCAAACCCTAAAACCCTTACCTTCCTGGTCTTCTCAAACTGGGACGTCATGCGCGTCATCATGCCCAGCGCTGCGATGAAGCTCAGGCGGGAAAGCACCTGGAAGGGGGGATGGGACAGTTGGGTGAAAGGGTGTAAGGGGAGGTGTAAAAGGGAGAAGGTGGCAGGGAGGAAATGGAAGGAGAAAGGGTGTCAGTGAGGAAAGGGTGGAACTTACTTGGAGAGGGAGAAGAGTACATGCGCATGGAAGGCATGATGCTTGCTCATTGCGTATGTGTCATTACCATATTTTGCTGATGCAGTTCAATCCCTAAAACAATAAGAAGAAAGTATTGAAAATGATAATAAAAAGTATGGGCAAGCGCTCCTAGCATGTGATGCCCCCAGGTTCCCTCCCCTCCCCCACCCCACCCTGCGTGACCCCCTTGCACTCCATCCTGCCATTACATCAGCACATTAAAAAACAAAAAAAGGCCCCCAAGATTCCCTCCCTCCCCACCCCCCACCTGTGTGACCCCCTTGCGCTCCATCCTGAAGCGCTTGATGGTCCAGTTCCCGCTGGACAGCGCGTGCTCCAGCCCAAAGGTGATGGTGTCGGTGCGGATGCACTTGGCAAGGTCAAACGCGCTGGCGCGGTTGGCCTTGGACAGAGACTGGTCGGCCTGCAAAGGGGGGTGATTTAGGCGCGAGCAGACCCACCACTACCACTACCAACGCATGACATCGCAACTACAACGCCACTCGCACCACAACCCACATGCTTCCTGAGGTATGCATTCATCAGGTCCTCAAACGGCAGAAACAGCATCCCATAATCCTCACCACCCACCACCACATCACCACACTCCCTCCCCCTCCATCCCACCACAACAACAACCACCCACCTGCTTCCTGAGGTCTGCGTTCATCCTCTTGAACAGGTCCTCAAACAGCAGCGACAGCAGGCCCCCAGCCAGCTCCAGGCGCTTGTTCCCATAGTAGTCCCGGTCATCGATGAGCGCGGGGTTGGCCACAGCGGCCATCATGCGCCGCAGCATCACAGCAAGGTACAGCACCTGGGGTGAGGGGTGGAAAGTTGGAGGTGGGGTGGTGGGGATAGAGGAGGAGGGAGGGGGTTTGTGTTGTGTGGTGTGCCGCATGCGTACCGTCCAGAATGTAATGGACAAGGCTACAAATAACCCCTAACCCAGCCCCTGACCCGACCCTTCACCCCTCGCCTTAGGCTGGAAGTGGTAGCCGACCACCGGCACGTGGCACATCCTAAACCCTAACCCAAACCCCCACCTTTTGCTGGAAGTCGTAGTTGACCACCGGCACGTGGCACACGATGACGTTTGCCAGTATGTCCCTTGCCTCATCCACCTTGGACCTTGCGCGCTTGATGTAGGGGGCCTTGCTCACCTTCACCTTGGAGCCAAGGTACTCAAGGGCCTGCGGGGGCGGGAAAAAGGCAAATTTCAATTGTGATAGGGGTCCATTCACCTTTGCACTGCAAAATAAGGCGTGGGGGGGTTCATACACCAAGGTGCCTTTATGAATGCAATGTGGCCAAGGAGTGGGGGGTGGGCATGGGTTGGGGGGTCAACTATTGCCCTTGGTGGTCAAGATGCCAACTCCTCCCGCCCACGCCCCTACACCTGCATGTGTCACCCACCCACCCCACCCGCTCACCCCACCCACCAAACCCCACCTGCACCCCATCCTCCCCTCCCCCCACGTCCATACCCCACCCCACCCACGCCTTCACCACCACCCACAAGGGTAAGATGTACTAGTCCTATCTATATCCTATTCCCCTTGCCACCTCCCACCTGCTGCATTGTGAACAGCCCCAGCCCCTTGGCCTCATGCAGCGAGGGCGCCAGCAGCGCCGCATACCCCCCCGCCCCCCCCACCAGCTCCACCACCTCCTGGTCGCTCTCCACCCCCATGGCGCGCAGCACAGCCACCACTGGCACGTCGTCCCTAAGCGGTGGGGGGTGGGCGGTGAGGGTGGTACGGGATTGGTGGGGAGGGGTATAGGCATGTTTCCGTGAGAGCCGCGGCAGGGTACTCATGCAGAGTTCATTAACTTTTTATCATACATGCGAATCAAGCGATGCAGTACGTGGGCACAGCACTGGAGACCAGACCCAAGTGGCTCAGCAAAAACAATTTAGGAATTGCTGAGGGTCTGGATCAGGGTGTGGGGTTTAGGGTCTGTGTCAAAAGGCTTAGGGTTTTGGGTCCCACGCACTGGAACGCGTTGTGCCTCAGCAGGAAGCGCCCGTGCTTCTGCACCACGTTGGTCTTTGACTTGCGCTCGTGCGTTGAGGAGGTAACCGAGGCAAACACCTGGCCCGCACTGTCGCTGTCCACTATGATGCGGTTCTTGCTCAGCTGCTCCTGGATGAGGATGACCTTCTCGGTGCCCTGCAACAGTATGGGGTTTCAAGACTTTGATTATGAACGTTGGGGTTTTGCGGTTTTGGGGCAAAGGCTCTTCCTCAGCTGCTTTTGGGTGAGGTGCCCTGCAAAGGTTACGGTTTGACAAAATGACAATTGCATCCCCAGGATGTGTGACAAATGCATTTCTAAAATGTGCATGCTTTTTAAGGGAAGCGGGGAGAATTGCCCAACCGCACCGTCCACTCCCTCTCACCTTGACCACAAAGTATCCCCCTGGGTCAAGTGGGCACTCCCCCAGACCTGCCAGCTCTTCCTCCCCCTTGCCCTTGAGGATACACCTGGCACAGGGAAATGAGGGGTCGGGTGGGGAATGTCCAATTGTGTGGTGGTGCTAATCAATCAGAGGGTGAAGTGCCAACATGGAAAATACGGTAGTCGAAACCATATGCCATCATTCGTATGCAATTTCTGAGCAGAGCAATTTTGATTTCCAAAACGGCCATTCCCAATAAAATACAATGCGCAACTATTGCCCTTCCATGCACTGAAGATGAGAAAATCACAACCCCAGAGCATCGCCAGCAATCCCATCCCACTGCATCCACCCATTGCCTACCCCCCTGTTGCAGCGGACCATGAGGGAATTGTAGGCGAACATGCACTCCTCCATGTCCCGAGCGCATAATATGCCAAATCCCCTCAAAACAATGCCTATCCCCCTGTCGCAGCGCAGCTTGAGGGAACTGTAGTCGAGCATGGGCCCCTCCATGCCTACTTAATGTGAAATGCCAACCCCAGAAACGCCTCGCAATCCCCACCCACCTGTCGCATCGCAGCATGAGCGGCAGGCGCCCGATGACCACCCCGCCCTGCCCCTTCTTCCCCTTCTTCACCACTATCTCCTTCCCCCTGGTGTACTCTATGTCCACGCTGATGGGTGCCGCGTAGGTGATGTCTCTCAGGCGGCAGTGCTGCGGGGTGATGGGCTGGACCACGTAGTCCTCCTCGATGCAGGGCTCACCCACGTAGATGTTAGTGTACCTGGCAAAACATTTCAGGCAATACAATTCAGGCGTTTTCTTTTCCATTCGTAATGGTTCAGTTTTCTTGTTAACAAATGTTTCTCTTCTCTTTAAGTACCAATTTATTCTGCGTGCTGCTCCTATAAGTACAGCCTCCCCCACATAGATATTGGTGCAATTGACTTAGCGGGTTCACCTGGCTGTGGCTGTACTAGAACGTGTGTAGCTAGTGTGAGGGGAGGTGGTTGGGGGGTGAGGGAGGAATGAGGGGCAGGGGTGGGCCCAGAATCCGGAGAAGGTGGATTGTGCAAGTCAGGGTCCATGCCGATTGGAATGTGTAGATGGGTTGGGGTTAGGCCATCTGCGTGGCCACTGGCGCTCTGGGTCCAGTTGGGAACAGTCACATGCATATGGGTGGAGCAAAAGTGCAGAAAGAGGTACCAGTTACTCGTGGCTATCTACAGTAGAAGACTTGTTGCTTCTAACTATGTACCATCACTTCGATAGTTACAAAAGCTACTTATACTCTGCTAGGTAGGTACTAGTATAATAGCATATGCATGCATATGCGCATGCGTTCCTCACTTGAGGTAGAAGTTGGGGTCCGCGTCGCACGTGACCTTCTCGTTGCCCTTGGCCCGCACGATCTCCTTGATTTCGTGGTTGATGAAGTAGTCGAACGACTCGATGTGGTGCTTGACCAGCCCCTTGACCTTCAAAAAGGCGGGGAGCAGTGCGTATTTGTCCTCGATGGTGGGGATGGGGGCGGTGAGCTTGGTGGGGTCCGCCGCCAGCATCTGCTTGACGGGGTCCAGGGGCTCGAACCCGTCCACCTCCATGTCCTCCCCCGCCCCACCGCCGCCGGGGTTCTTCGCCATTGGGGAGTGCTAGCGCAGGGGTGGCATGGGGGTGGTGGCGGTGGGTGGGTGGGTGCCAGGGCTGGGCACCCGCATGGTGACAAGCTGTGGTGTGTACACCAACCGTTCAATGCAGGTATCGCAGTATGGTGCCCGGACCGTGTTGTACACACACTGAAGCGCATGCACGCTTTAAGCAAACTTTACAAGGCCAACGGAAATTAAAGGCCTTTTTTCTTAAAAAAGCCGACTATGAGAATACAAAAGGTTTTTTTCTGGCCAACCTGCAGGATTCCTCTCTCCTGGTTGGCCCCCTGGATTTACACTGCAGAGCCTAGGTTGGCATATTACTAAATTCCAGGCTTCCCAAAGGTTGGCTGGGGCCTCAGCTCACGACATTGAATATTATGCAAGGTGGACTCGCAGCCGTCATGGCGACGATACGTGCAGCCTGCCCTTGACTGTCCGGTGCCTTACATACTGCTGCAGATACATTTATTGAACAAGGAAACAATGCACGACATAGCGTCCACAAAAGCATAACCTTGGCAAATACAGTTCTTGACAACGTTTGAGCATCTGACAGTGCAGACTTGCACATTGCGACCCATTACTCTGCCCACCCATATAATTTGGCTGGCGCAGTGCTCTGCCTTTGGAGCTGCAGTGCTGAGTGGAGATTGTTTGAGGCTGATGTACTGCTGCCATTGGCGCATCACGCCTGTGAAAAGACAGAGTCAGTGGGTTCTCAGAGTTTGCCCCCACCCCTCAGGCCAAAAGTGCACGATTGCTGCTGCTGGCGCTTTCACGCCGATGTGAACACGGCTCCAATATTGCCACCACTCGTTCAAGATGAGTTTTGCCAACCTCCCGAATGGGAAGCCCCAGTGCCAGCCAGCGTGCTGACCGCACGGGAAGTCCCAGTGACCACCCTGGCGCGCTGGACCAGGAGCTCCTCCCATACTGCCACACCCGCGCCAGCCAGCGCTGGGACACCTCTGCTGCTTTAGCCACTTGTTGAACCACCCTGTCGAACCCGTCTGTTCCTTCCATCCTGCGGTGGTGCGCCATACCCAGACCAAGGCCATGCTAGGGGGGCGCTCATACAGGTTGCCGCTGACCCCCTGAGGCAGGGTCTGTGAGGTCGTCATATATATTGGCGGGCGCAGGGGGCGGGGGAGGAGCGTAGGCGGGCTGGTAGACTGCAAAGGGGTCTGTGCGGGGGGCTGGCGTAGGGACAGAGGCCCCGCCACCTCCACTGCCAAAGGTCTGGTAGGCTGCAGATGGGAGGGGTTGGGGTGAACATTTGGAATGGAGGAGCAACGGTGCATTGTGGTAGAGGCATGCGACAGCATCACGGTAGGTCTTGTATGTGCAATAGGGGGTCCATAAGAGGAATGCAACCTACACTAGCATGTGCCTTGCTTGTTCTGTGCCAGGCAAATGGAGTGCAATACAACTGGCAAGGTGATCCAGCTTTACCTGTTCCCTCCATCTGCCACAAATCCCAGGCAAACCATATCCCAGCAGCCTGCGCGAAAAGCGGACACGTGTGACAGCAACCCAAGGTTTGAACGATGTCGAGGAACGCATGCGTTTGCAAACTTTCCGGCACACGGCATGTCATTCTAAATTTGGTACGCAGGATAGGCACAGAGAGACAAGGTTGGATTTCGAACCAAATGCAACGTCTCCAGCCCGTTTTTCTTCTTTCTGGGTGAGTTTCCGTGTGCAATACCGTGCAACCCCGCAATGCATGCATACATGCAGATTACCCACCTGCGCTACCAGCGCGACGATGTCTATTAAGATGGCAATCCACTCCCCATGGTGTGACTTCCAGGTGGCCATGTGTATGATCTCCACTATCATCGAGCATGGTGTGAAGGCCAAGTACGCTTTGAGCAAAAAGAAGTTGTTGAGGACAACAGCGATCAGGCCCATCAGTGCTATGCTCCCGGAAACGGACGGCTGCCAAAGACTCGCCAGCAGCGCAAGGCCAAGCTGGGCAGCAGTGACGGTTTTCAACCGGTCCCCTGTTATCGTGGCGTCCATCGTGGTCAGTTATGCTTCCAAGAGAAACTCTGGCATGTGGACCGAATGGTCACCGAAAACAGTAAACGACCCTTTTTGGTGCTTCAAAAGCTGCGACTACGGCTTGTGTGTCAAGTTTGCCCGAGTGGGTGGTTGCTTGGAGTGTTTTTGCTGTCCCGCTATGGCAAGCATTCTCCTTTCAGCTTTTCCTGCCCAACAAAAACAGAAAAGAAAATCATTTTGGTGGCCAGGAAAGGTCAGGCCAGCCACTCATCAAAAGGAAGAAGGTGTTTAAAACCGGGAGCTGACTAGCTGAGTAGTCCTTGACGACTGGGTTCGGTATCGGTTGGAGTGTGCCCATGCTCTTGCAGTGCAGCTAATGGTGGACACCCAGCTCCGGTCCGGCAACTGTGCAGGGCGTTCTTGAAGAAAGGTGGGCGGGAGTGACACCGCGCCGGCTTCTTGTACTTCAAAGCCACTTACTGCAACGGTTTTGTCTAGGCGGGCTCCAGTTTTACAAACTACAACGTCCGAGAGGAAGTGTGTTAGGTTTGGCATATGCATGCATGCATCTGATAGCGGTTTCTCACAGCTTTACACGTTATGTTGAGCGTACTATGTTGCTTTGAGTTTATTTCTTTCACCCTGACGTTGGCATTTGCCAATATGCTTGCTCTTACTAGGTACGTGGAGCAAAGGGCAGGTGAGGGCTGCAGGGAGCATGCAGCCCAAAAGGATGCACAGGTGGTAACACAGCTCTGGGAGAAAGCCAAGCAAGACTTGGCCCTTGTGGAGAGACAGTCAGTAGTGTACAGCCTTTATGGAAGGAAGCACAAAAGCATCATGGTGACCTGTGCATGGCCAGCCTTGTGACTAAGCTGCGAAGGTGCTGTGGTACTCACAACACGATACCTGCCATGGCTCAGTGACACTGCTTTCTTGTGTGCAGGACTTGAAAGAAGCCTGAGATATATGCTGCCTCTGTACTGCATGTAAGCGACGACTTTCAGTGTAAGAAAGGAGTGGCAACCTGAAGGCTTCAACCTGCTGTTGGATTTTGCGTGTGCAACAAGTGTGACGGGGCTTCTTTATCAGGTGCAGAGCCCAACACCAGGCAAGGTTAGCAGTCTTTGTGTTGTCTTGGGTATAATACAAAAACAAACTGTGGAAGTGTGCTTTGACGTGCAGCCTGTGCCCCTTGACTTGCACCACCACTCCATAAGGAGCCCACTCACTTGAGGTGTGCACTTTATCCAGGTCAGCAGCACCTTGCACGATGGGAATCATCCTTTGTTTCAAAAAGGAGGCCAGCGCTCAGCTCGAACTTATTGCGCTGGATATAGATTCGGTACCTTGGTCACTCATGGCCAAGGCATTGCGCTTTGACTGCCACAAAGTGCTCCGAGTCAAGGCGTCGCAGGGCAGGGTGCTTACTGTGGGGACAGGTTTACAACCCAATTTTCAGCTGATCAGAGCTGATGCGCCGAGCCCTTGGTGGCACAGCTGGAGAGCAAGACGACCCACTCATCATGCAGGGGACCAAGATAGATGGTAAGATTTGAGGGAGGCATGGCACTAGCACTGACTGCCTCGTCGTCACAAGTGGGCGCTGCATCTCCCACACCCTCACCATGCCTCAGGCTGTAGCACAAGGGGGAGTCAGTGTGCACAGGGTGCACCTCCATATGTTAGTCACTGCAGAGGGATGCCTGGAGATACTGTAGTGCTGGAGCTATGCACAGAACGGGCCATTCATACCTGACTGTTCTCCTTGTGCGCATGCTGCCGCAGGGGATGACCACACAGCAAGGATGCAGCAAGCCAGAAAGATGCTGAGGGAGATGTTATACGAGATACTCACTGAAACACCGTTCTGCCCGGCCAACTACAATGCATCTGATTCCAACACTGAGGACTGCAGCGCATTTGAGGCCAAGACAGAGGATGCTCAGGAGCATGAAACCCCTTCAGAGGGTGCCTGATAGAGGTGAACAGCAAACTGCCATCGCACACTGCTGGCCTGTTGGGGTTAGTTATCCACTGTCAAGTCTGCACATGGCCCTGCCGGCACACAGCTGCAAACTTAGCTCCAACAGGCAGGGTCATGGGGTATCATGCTTGGATGGCCAATCTTCAGACCATGAAGGAGAAGAAGATTGCAGGCAGTGCTGCATCATGCTTTGTCGGTCAACCATCGAGGTCATGCGGGTGTCCAGAATATTTTGCATCAGGTTTTGTTCATTCCAGGATAGACTCTGGCAGTGTACTGGATGGCAGGCAGTGCTGCAATCTTCTTCTCCTTCACTACCTAAAGGTTGGCACTCTGAAGCGTGTGCAATCTTCGAGGAGTGTAGGAGAAGAAGATTGCAGCACTGCCTGCCATCCAGTACACTGCCAGAGTCTATCCTGGAATAAACAAAACCTGATGCAAAATATTCTTGACACCCGTGTGACATCAATGGTTGGCCAACAAAACATGATGCAGTGGGGGGCACGGGCGCATCCGTTTGTGACGCAGCAGGGAGGGGTTTGGGTGGGCGTGTAGCAGAGAGGTGTGTGGATGGGTATGCAGCGCATGGTGTTGCTGCTGGGGGTGGACATGGGGAGGTGGACAACTGTTTCAGCTGCAGGACTGTGAACGTCATATCAGGATGACATTGTAGCGCTTTGCGACCAGCCATCTCCTGCAGTCTCCCGGGTGGAACACGCCCTGTGTGTCGTGCCTGTTTGCCACCTGTGGGCAGTTGCCTTTTACAAATTTACTCCTTCTGGTGGCCTGAATCAACGTTGTTGTCTCCGCTGAACCACAATGGGTGTTGCTGCACCGCCTTTGGCATGTCAACACCCGCAAGGTTGCCATCTGTAACCAACAGTCACACAGCTGGCTTACGGAGGCTCACATGCTACCAGTACAGTGCCTTCAAAGGCAGAACAACTGCTGGCACCACCGTTCTCAATGGACACAGTAACGTCCGGTTACAGTTACCACTGATGGGATGTTGCTGCACCACTGGGTGATGGTACACCACCCCATTTTCCCTGTTTCCAGCAGCTGCGAATACGGCTTGTGTAGAGTTCCACCTGAGTGGGGGGGTTGCTTAAAGTACAACACTGGGCATTCACTTATCAACTTTTCTGCCCAAATAAATACAGAAAAAGAAATCCATTTAATTGGGGCAGAACAGGCTTTTCCAGCCATTCGTCTTTGCCAAAAGACCACAAAAGCGGGAGCAAAAGCTGTATGCTTGTAGCTTGTTACGACCAGCGTCTGAGATCGGTTTCAGTTGGAGTATGCACATGCTCTAGGAGTGCAAATAGTGGCACCATGCCAGCTCCCACACCTGCACAGGTCCGCCAACTGTACAGGGCACTCCGGAAGAAAGGTGGGTGGAGGTGACACCGCAACGCCTTCTGGGTACCTGGGCATTTATTGACAACGTTTCGTCTATGCAGGCTCGAGTTTTACAAACTACAACGTCCGAGAGTAAGTGTGTTAGGTTTGGCATATGTATGCATGCATCTGATTTAGCATATGCATGCATCTAGCAGTTTCGCACACTTTCGTTGTGGTTGCGCGTAAAGTGTTGCTTTAGGTTTTGTGCTTTAAGCCTGACATAAGCACGTGCTGATAAGTTTGTCATGACCAGGTACGTGAAGTGAAGGGCAGGTGAGGACTTCAGGGAGCACGCTGCCCAACAGGATGCACAGGTAATAGCACAGCTCTGGGAGAAAGCCAAGCAATAGTGTACAGCCTGTATGGAAGGAAGCACAAAAGCATTATGGTGAGCGGTGCATGGCCAGCCGTATGACTTAAGCTGGACAACGTGCTGTGGGGCTCACAACGATACCTGCCACGACTGAGTGACAACGCTTTGTTGCGTACAGAACTGGAAAGAAGCCTACGATTAATGCTGCTCCATACTGCTCAAGTGACAAAAACCAGAGTTAAGAAGGTGCGGCAAGCTGAAGACTTCAACATGCTGTTGTTTTGCGTGTGCAGTAAGTGTTGACAGGTTTGCGTGTGCAGTAAGTGTGACAGGTTTTGTTCAGGTGCAGTGTCTAACACCAGGCAACTTTAGCAGTCTTTGTATTGCTTTGTTCGTCTGCAAAACAAACTGATGAAGTGTGCTTGTTGTGCAGCCTGAGTCCCTTGACTTACACCACCATTGCACAAGGAGCCCTCTCACTTGAGGTGTGCACGTTATCCAGGTCAGTGATGGCAGACGTCATCTACTTCAAGGGGGAGGGCAGCGATGACCTGCTATATGTGGAGATGGATGGAGACACAGTCCCTTTCTCAGACATCGCCGACCTGTTGGTCTTGGACTATGCTGGAGGGCTCAAAGTCAAGACTAAATCCCAGGACGACTGGTTTTGCGTGACGGCACGTCGAGAAGTCCACGCTCCCAAGATGCGCCAAGTCCTTGGTGCCACAGCTGGAGGGCGAGACAACCCACTTGTCATCAAGGGGAAACCGGCAGCTGGTAAGACTTGAGGGAGGTATAGTGCTAGCACTCAGTGCCTGGCTGTCACAAACTGGGCTGCGTGTCCCACACCCGCATGATACCCCAGGCTGTAGCACAAGGGGGCTTCACTGTGCACAGGGTGCACCTCCATATGTTGGTCACTGCAGAGGGATGGCTGGAGATGTTGTAGGGCTGGAGCTATTCACAGAACAGGCCTTTTCACATTGGTTGACTGTTCTCCTTGTGCGCATGCAGCTGCAGCCAAAGACAAGCTGCACGAGCTGTTCAACAAGATCATCATGGAGTCATTTGCCTACACCGACTACAACGCATCTGCTTCCGACACAGAGGACTGCAATGTGTCTTTGGCGGACACCGAGGATGCACGGGAGGATGTTGCCCCTTCAGAGGATGCCAGGTAGCGGTGGTGAAGAGCAAACCGTCTTGGCACACTGCTGGCTTGTCCGGGGTAGTGATCCACTGCCAAGTGCTGCACATGGCCCTGCCAAGCAAGTGGGTCAGTGGCGACAAGATCACAGCATTGCAGCTTGATTAACAACGATGCACCTCCCTCCTGGGACAGAAGATAGGTGGTGGAATATTAATTGGACTACCTGCCCTGAGTATTGACCAGCCATACTGTAGTTGTGAGCCTGGGGTATTTGCCAGGAGCTGGGTTTTGTCCTGACAGCCATCTTTCTCATTAGGGGCTGCAGCTTGAAGGGTTTGGTGTTATTACAAGTCCTTGATGCGGTTTTTATGGATGTGACTGCAACGTGCTGTATTGTGGCAAGGTGGTGGGCGTTGGAAACAATGGTGTGGTCTGAGTGCAGTTCAGAGCAGGGCCATGTGCACATAGTCATTGGTACTTGTTTGTGGGTTTTCTCCTGAAAATGGAGATCCTATACTGGATGATATTGTGACGGGTATTGAATTTTATATGAATGCATGGTTTTGGTCGTTGCGTGAATGCATGTACCCTTGTGGTACCTACAGGGAATTTTTGTGGATTTCAGCTGTACCTAGATTGTTTGTGCCTATTGGCTTTTTCTTTGTGGTCTTGCGTGAAACTCTGAAAGACAGCAACGTCTAATAAAAAGGTGCACACCAGGGAACCAGGAACTTTATATCTTTTGCAGAACTCTGGTTGACAATACTGCTGTATGGCATTCATCGAGCTGTAAACATTGTCACTCTCAGCAAACTTGACTCGTGTTTGACAGTTTCAATATTGAAAACTGCTTTGCCCAATTTGAAAGAATGGCATGTTCTAAAACACTGGACTATACCTAGGATTTCACTACTGCAGTGCATGGGCAGCTGCAGCAGTTACACAACCCCTTTGAAGTTCCTGTCCCACAATGGCCAGCATTTTACCTTTCCAACTTTTTTCTGCCCAATAAAAACATAAAGGAAATCCATTTTGTTGGGCAGAAAAGTACAGGCTTTTCCAGCCACTCGAACACAAAAGACGGACAACAGCTGGATGCTTGTAGTTTGTTGCGACTGAGACCGGTATCAATTCGGGTGCGCACATGTTCTAGCAGTGCAGCTAGTGGTGGCACCATGCCAGCTCCCACACCGGCACAGGTCCGGCAACTGTACAGGGCGTTCCTGAAGAAAGGTGGGTGGAAGTGACACCGCAACGGCTTCTTGTACGTAATTGCCACTTGTTGACAACGCTTTTGTCTATGCAGGCTCGAGTTTTACAAACTACAACGTCCGAGAGTAAGTGTGTTAGGTCTGGCATATGCATGCATGCATGCATCTGATTTGCAGTTTCTCACAACTTTAAACGTTATGTTATGCGTACTATTTGGCTTTGGGTTCATAGTTTCAGCCTGATATCTTCTTCTGCTAACAAGTCTGCCATGACTAGGTACGTGAAGCGAAGGGCAGGTGAGGGCTTTAGGGAGCATGCAGCCCAAAAGGATGAGCAGGTGGTAGCACAGCTCTGGGAGAAAGCCAAGCAAGACTTGGCCCTTGTGGAGAGACAGTCAATAGTGTACAGCCTGTATGGAAGGAAGCACAAAAGCATCATGGTGAGCGGCGCATGGCCAGCCTTGTGACTCATGCTGCGCAAGGTGCTTAGTTGGTTACAACGCCATACCTGCCACGGCTTGGTGACAGTGGTTTCTGGCTTGCAGGACTTGGACGAAGTCTGAGCGGTATGTTACAAACGGAAGGCGCCTGGGCAACCCACAACTACCACAGCTCTGGATGTCAGACCCCAAGCCAATACTATCTGGTTCTCTAGTCTACAGTGAATCTGAATAGTTCATTTCTACTTCTAGCACACCGGAGGCCAATCCTGCCCAACGGTGCAACAGTCCTATGCATAACCCCCAGCAGCGCTCTCGCACATTGCACCCTTAGTCCCACATCCCATGCTGGTCCCAATTACGTGCTCAAATAGAACACCCACACCTCGTCGGGCAGCTGGGCACAGCTGACCAACAGCTTGCCACTTGCGCCTGTGGCGGCTTTGCTTGTAACCTTGATATTCACGCTCCCTTTGGCTGAAATGGCATCTCCTTGCTGCGGCAGCACAAACGCTGGGTTGTCCACAGCATACCTGAACTCCGCCTGTGCATCCAGCACGTTCTTGAAGCTCACAGTTGCTGCTCCTTGCTTGAGAAAAACCGGACCCTGGGGTTGCGCCCTGCTCCCAGTGCCCTGCAGCGGCACCTCCACCTTCACACCACCATCCGACACAACTTGCAGCACGCCCTCCTCGCACACCCCAGCCACAGATTGGGCCTCAAAGCTGATCACAAATTTGGCTTTGGGCAGCCGCGCCGGGTCGGTGCAGGCAGGCACATCCACACTGGCAGGCGTGACGGTGAAACAGCTGCTTCCACCTAGGATGCTGGCTGTGTGTTGCGCAGGCTGTCTGCCCCAATGGTTGACCGCGTGCGTGCGCTGTGTGGTGGAGCCGATAGGCGCGGAAAAGGAGAGGGGTGGGAGTGCCTGTAGTGGCAACGCCTGTAGGTCGAGGTGGTATGTGCATGTGCCCAGCTGGGCTGATGCCACTGCCACTGCCACACGCTGGCTCCCTTGGGTAGATGGGTGGAAAATGCATGGCAGTGATGCGCAGCCGTGGCCTGGTATGCTGATGCTGCTGGCCACTGTCAGCTCCTCGCATGCGCATGACACCTGCGCAATTTCACTGTTAAACTTTTGTAAACCATGAATTCTAATGGATTTGACTCATGGGCAATAGCAGTAGGCTAAGCAGGAACCCCTTTGAAATTCTTCAATCTGTCATGAGTAGGTAAGTACATGCCCAGCTTTGTCCTTCAGCAGGCACTTCCAGACCGAATTGAAGGGCATTACCCTTCTGTTTACACAGTTTCCTATCATTACCTGCGCCACCACCAGTTGGTCCAGGGGGGTGGAGATGGGGATGCTTCCTGCATGGTGCTGGCCCACCGCGCACCGCAGCATGACAGGCTGAGCGCTGCTGCCCGCTGCACCACTGGGACGCACATCAAACACCAGGTCATAGAACAGGTACTCGCCAGTGGCCTCATTGGTGAAGGTGACAGTGGCATCGCATCGGCCTGCCTCGGATGGCACCACCTGCAGCAGGCATGCAAACAGGCGTTCACTGCATTTTGCCAAAATGTAACATTGTACTAAAAATACACTTTCTCCGAAGCCACCAAAAACATCTGCCAATTTCAGTCATATATAATTATGGAATGATCTCATGGGCACGGGTATAATTCTATGGACGCCCCTGTGGCGGCAAGGCACGCCTGCACCGCTACATGCCATGGCATATGGCATAGGCATGCGTCATTCTGAAATGACATATTATTGAGCAGCCAGTGATGGAGCTTTCTGCGCAATGCCAACGCAAAGTTTTGCTACGCGTTTTCGTAATGTCAGTACGGTGCATTTTGCTATCCGTACCTGCAGCGTGTACTCTTTGCTGCCTCGCCCCGCCACCTCCAGTGCCTGTGGCCCACTCAGCTGCACCAGGCTGCCACCCCCTGTCACTCGCATGCCCACCGCCAGCTGCTGCCGCTCCCTGCTCCAGTTCTTGACCACAAGGGCCTGCTGGTGCACCACCCCAACCTGCATTTGCTTGCGGATGGTGGCAACTGGCACCGGTGGGCCAGCACACCCTGCAGGGAACAGGCGTTTTTTTATGAACTGGTTGCGCTACTGGTCATGAGTGCCTAGTTTTGGCTGAGTTATATCACAACAGCAACACATGCCCAAAACCAGTTCCTGCAATGGAGACCATGGAATGAGGAGTTTCCGCAGGACCATGTGTTTGTAAGGCAGTCACAACATGCATGGCATTCCAATGCCGCAATCCCCACCTATTATAGAGCGTTCTGGACACAGAACACTATAAAACACCATTGCCAAGCTGGGTCATAAGTGTCATACCTCTCAGCGCAACCGTTTGCACCTTGCCGCCAGGCAGCGTAATCTCAACGCTCCCTTCATCCCACACCCCTTCGCCGCTCATGACCACCGGGTGGTAGGTCACAGGCAGCCGGGCAGTTGCCTTTGCCAGCAGGTTTAGCCTTGGTGGGGCGCTGAAGGCCTTGCCACTGACCTTCACAACCGCACTCCATGCCGCTGCACCGGGGTTGGTGACAGTCACATGCTGCTGCCCAGCTGTGCGCACTGGGGTGTGGAACTCCAACATGCTAGCTCCAGGCTCATTGTCAGTGGCGGCGCCAGGCGCTGTGGTCAATGTACTGCATGAGCCAGACATCTTGATGGGCACCTGGTGCAACGTGCTGGTGTGCAGCACCGCTGTGCACTTCGTGGTTGTTCCCCGGTGTTCGTATAGGGGGGCAAAGCGGGCAGTGAGTGCCAGGCGCTGGATAGCGGGGATGTTTCCGCAGGTAGGGGATAAGGAAAAGGGAGGCGCACAGGACCCTGGTGCCAGCTGGAAGCTGACATCTGCGCTGCTGTTGTTCTGGATCCAAACCTCTCTGGTAGCCTACAGGCAGATTGGCACAGGAACTTGCGGCTTTTGCAGTAGGGGCACTTCAAACAAAAAATGCGTACACAAGCTCATCAGATACCAAAGATGTTGGCAAAGTTAGGGGACAATAGTTATAATATTATGTATTTGATTATTGGCATGTCAATACGTGCGACTTGAATTTGATGCAATGCATGCCATGCGTAAATTCAAGAGGAATGCGGTACTCAACAACAGGGTCCTGCTGAGCGTTGCAGTCATTTCTACAGTAAATACTCGCTGCAGGCATAATGCGTGTGGAATGATTCCTTACCACTCCTTTTGGGGCAACCTCTGCGAAGCTGATAGCCTGCGGGGTGGCAACCACTGCTGCATCCGCCAAACAGCTCCCAACCAATGTCGCAATGGGTAGCGAGGCGCCATGCAGGTCAGCGGCCAGCTGAAGCTGGAAAGGGTTGATCCGCCGCATGGGCCTGTCAACGAAATAAAACAGTAATAATTGAGGTAATTACATGAGATGCCTTACTTCATGATACTACACTGAAAAGAGGCGTTTTGGTGCACGTGCACCAGGATTTACCACTGACACAGAAGAAACATTAATGTGGCAACTTGTGCTCATGACCATGCTATGATCTAGCAATATTGTCGAATGACGCAGAACATGGAGAATAACTTGCATGCTTTACCTGAAATTCATGGATACAGAGACACGGCCTTGGGGTGGCAGTGTGTGATGGATGCACGCCAGGTGAATGCCATAGCGCTGCAGTTGAGGCTGCATTGTTTGGAAGGAGAGAGGCATGGCCAAGGAGCTGTTGTTTGCCAGCTCAACTCGCCTGCAGAGATGAAATAATAAATAATAACAACCTAGTTTGCAACGCAACTATGCCAATTTCCCATTGGCAAATGAATAGGGACTCAGCGCATGCCAGACATCAAATGGTTTGCAATAGATCCAAGGTGTCCATACCTTGTCACATTCTGTCCAGGCTGCACCTTGCCAAAGTCCACAACGCCACCAGAAGGGTCAACCACTTGCAGATCTCCAATGCCCACCACCTCAGCGCTCAGGGGTACCACCTCGCAGAAATCCGCAACATTCACACTCAGCGACTCGTTGAATACGCCCTCTGTTGTTGGATGGTACTCCATGCGGATGTCCCGCTTCTGACCAGGGCCAATGGGGCCATGGACATAGGTCAAAAACACGTCTGTACTGCTGGATTGCACTTGGAAGGGCAGCTCACACTCCTCCTGGTTCCAGACTTGTACTGTTTTGCAGTGGGGCTTCATGCCGTCCCTGTGTTGGAAGACCCTTCCAAAGCTGTGCTTGCTGGGGGTCAGCTTCATGTGTGGCCGCTGTACGGGACCTGCACAACCATCACTGTTATTTGCAGAGTTTACCCACAGTTTTTACAAACAAAGCACAACCTATTTTGAAAAAACACTATCAGATATGCAACATAATTGAAAAACTGTGGCTTTACTGCTGCACACCTTTGATGCCAATCATATACGTCACACCACCAATGACACATGTGACCACGCTGTTCTGTGGCGTTCTCTTGTCAGCTGCTGTGAACCGCAACTGGCAGCGCTGCGTCTGGCTGGCACCAATTACACCCGATGCGGGGACTAGCTCCACAAGGCCTGTGTTCTGAGCCTTTGTCCACTTGAAGTCAATTGGTACCTCACTGTCATTCTTCAGCAGCACGTCTCGGTTTCCATCCTGCAGAGGTGTCCGATTGCTGCTGAGTAGATGGTTGGTCTAGGGTACATGCCTACTAACATAGTTGATGGCTAATAATGATGGCTAATTATAATGCACAAAGATTTCAGTAATCAACCAACCTCTAGACTACTATCCAGGTAATCTTTAAGGAACATTGGGAAAAACATAATATCTAGCCTGTCCTCAAAGAGGGGACCTGTTGAAGCAGAGTCATCAAACGAGAATGGAGTTACCCTCCTATCCACAATGCCCGCTACTCAGCCCAGGCATTCCCAGCATGAGCACGTACCTGTACGTGTATTTGGTGTATGCTGCCGTGAGTCAGTACCACTGGATGTCCATTCTCACTGCCACCAGGTGGTTCCAGCACCACCATCTCACGCATGTCACATGCTTCTGCCACTATATCCAATGGCAGGCTGAGGGTGCTGTCCTTGATGACGAATTTGAACCTGCAGTCCATGAATCCTGCAGAATAATAATAAAAAGTCATGTAATGGATCGTTGATTAGTGAACGAGGTTTCTTTAGCCGCGCAATCTGCCTCTGAACAGGCCTGTTGGTTAACATTACTTAACCAGCATTAGTTCCCTGCTACCTGGACAGAGATAAGTTAGCAAAATGGAAAGGCAGGTACCCTCTCGTCCACTGCTGCCTAGCTAGGCCCCTGGCATTTCTCAGCTTTCGTCCCTAAGTATGCGCTGTCCCTTACCTGCAGAGGCTGCGTTGACGCTGACATGGACTGGCATGGAAGACCTCGGCTGGATCGCCCCTCTCCTTGGCTTGCAGGAAAACGCGTTCATGTGCACACTGCCTGTGCCCTCAATAGCAAATGAAAATGGCTGCTGCTCATTGTTCACCAGCTGAACAACCTCCTCGTGGGCAACACCAGCAAGGCACTTGCCAAGGTTCAGGTAGGAGTTGCTGAAGTGCAGGTTGGGTGCACATAGCTGGCCAATGAGTGAACATGCGGCACTGCTGGACGCGGTTGGGAAGTTCAAGGTCCACAATTGCTCCTGCACAGCAAGCGCACCTTGATGAATAAAGGATCGCAGACTATAATTAATATTGATATCGAAGGATTTTATACATAATTTATGCGCTTTTGTGTAACAATAAAACTGTGGTTTTCAGACATATTTGATTTTAGCACTTCATGCTACTAAGTCTTGCGCATGTGGGAGCAACATGTGACAGCAGCACTGCTGCTGTATGGCTGTTAGCAAGACAGTATGCTACATTTGCAGCAAGGGGCAAAGGCAATTAAGGTTTAATTAAGATCCAGGATTGCAAAAAACAAGTGGCAACACATCCCACCTGTAAATCTGTTGACCCTGCAGACTTGAACTCCACAGCCATTGTGTATGTGCCATGTCGCGGCAGCAACCCTCGAGGCCTGCTGAATGTGAAGGTGCCCCGGGAGCCGCTCCTGTCAGCATCACTGCGGACCCACTCATAGGGAAGAGTGGCATCTGTCAGGTTGGTGATTGTGAACTTGCGTTTTTGGACAGCAGCTGATCCCTTGAAAGCACATGCAATAAGTCCTTCTTCTCGCAGGTATCATGGAACTCCAGCTTGAATGGAGCTGCAGTTGCCGTAGCTTCCAGCGGGCACTGCAGCTGGGCTACGCATGCGGGATCCAGGTTTGAGGCATCACCTTTCAGCATCCGGGAATAAGTCCCTGGCTTGAGAGGTTTAAAATACACCACCACGTCCTGAGACGCGCCAGCAAGTACCTTGCCTTGCGCTGGAATCACCTGCAGACACGCAGATGGATTGTGTCAATAACCATCACATGTTGTTTTATCAAGGGCAAGACAGCTATCAGCTCTTTTGCAATTAAAATATCAATGCAGGTCGGTAAACAAACACCCGACTGCTAGCAGCCAGTGGTAAAACCCGACTGAGTCTCATGTATTTGCATCGCTTATACCTGGAACACATCTGCAACCTCTGCCCCACTGGCAGCATCTGATGAAACCACACTCCACCGAACATGTGCGTCAACAGTCCCAGTGTTCTTCACAAGGAATTTGGAAGCAGTTGTGTCAAATATTGTTGTGTCAGGGAACTTCAAAGCACTCCAATCGCATTGCAGCACTGCATATTGAGCCACTGCGTTGAGCTTGACCTTGACAGTTTGCATGGTGCCTGGGACACGATCATGACCAGGCTCTCCTGCCAGTGATGGCCCCATGGCATCTGCTGCACACCACGCACATCGTGATCACATGCCACCATTGAGCGGTAAATGCCAGGTTGATGCCATTGGCAACCATGTACAACTTACCAGCAGGAAAAATCGGAAAAAGCAAATTTAGTTAATTTCTGAAAGTGTGTGATGAAACGTGTTATTGGTCCCAATCATGGTCAAACCCTAAAACTTACATCCTAAAGCCTAGAACCCTACTTTCTGGAATCCTTGAAAACCTAAACCCTAAAGTCTTTGTAGAACCCCCAACAACCAGCACCAGTGGATGCTGCTCAGGCTTATAAAAACCTTACAGGCCTGGCTTGGGCCATGTCACGGTGCTATAAATGCAATCTTTGCCAGACCTCCATACCTGCTTGTACAACACTCTTGCGGCTCGTTCTGGCATCACTAACAGACATGGTGATGGCAGCAGCATCCTCGCGGCTGTTCCGCACTGATGGATTAGAATCTGGCTGATAACTCATCTGGCAAACGTGCAGTGGGATTTCATAGCCTTGCAGGCATGCTGGTTCTGCGCTGGTATATGCCACGCAGATGGATGTTGAGGCCCCTGGAGGCAGATGACCCACGACTGGGTGGACTTCAAGGAATGGTGGGGCATTCCATTGAAACCTGCAACACAGAAACATGTAAATTTGGTGTTTGCTTGCCTGTTGCACAGCTCAAAAGTGCCAATGCTGCTGCAGTGAATCAATGACATGACAAGGTTGCAGCCCGCTTCCCACAAATGATACAATAATTTCTAAAGTGACTGCGGCGGGCAATGCGCCTCAATGAAACAATATCCACCATACCTGTACCATGCAATAGAAGAAGAGTTGTGCACCGTCACAACCGACTGGGTGGTGACTCCAGGCACAGTGTCGGCCATTGTGATTGTGTTGACCATGCCTCCTGATCCTTCTAGGTAGACATCAGTCGCAATGCCGTCACCTGTTGTGCCCAAAACAGTGTGCAAGATTATCAGATTGGATGTAGTTGCAACACACTTTCTAAACCAATTAGAGTGGGACAAATTACAGTGTACAATCACATGTCATGATCACCTTTGAGGCTGACAGTGATACTCTCGTAAGGGTTATGGTGTACTTTGATCTGGACATCTTCATTGCTGGTAGCATGTGCTTCAGGGCAGAATGTGACTGCAATGTTTCTGGTGCTTCCCGGCGCAATGCGTATGGCTGGCTCATCTGGCGCTAGCTGCAACTGAAAGCAAGAACCCTCTGGAGGTGCAATATATAGAGTTGCACCCACGAGTCCATGGTTGACCAACACCAATGTTTTGGTGGTTTTTGCCCCCTGCAACAACGGATGAAATCTTGAAGCTCAAGCAAATGCCCGCAGTGCATGACTGTTGTGCATAAACAACCTAGAGAATTCGAGCAAAAAATGATGGAATGGCGCAACTGAGTGTTGCGCCCCCGAACCTGCAATGCCAAGCTAGCGCTGGAGCTCAATAATCACATAGCGTAGCACATCAAATCATGTGCAGGGCAATTGGCACTTGGCGCATTCTGTGGCCGTCAACTGACCTTGAGCGTGCTAGGAAATTCCATCAGGTACTGATTCGGCCCCTTGCGCTGCACATCAGCCTGCTCCTGCACGCTCACCACTGGCAGGCATGCCTGGCCCTTGAGGTCACAGGAGAACACATTCTGGCCTAGCGGGGGGATGCTGACCTGAAAACACGGGCAAATGAATCAGTGTCAAGTATGCAGCCTGCTATGAAACGGGCTAGCCTGCAGGACATGCAAAAGGAGAGAGTGCAAAGAGAATGCAAACACATCAATAGTATTTACTCTTGATGCGCAACCTGTGCATATATGATAAGGGGTGAAGGGATAGCATTAATTTGACAGCGAGAGATAACCGTGCCCTCTTAGAGACTTGACCAATAAGTCTTCTAAGTATGCTGCTGACCTGAAGCTGTGCCCCATGGTGGCCAATGGCCGCAGGGCAGAATTGACAGGTCACACTTTGGCTGGTGCATGCTGGGATCTCCAGTTCTGCTGGGCCAAGGATGGCAAAAGCGCAGGAAGCATCAAAGCTGATCACGGAGAATTTGATTGGGCAAGCAACCTGTAAGGCAGCAGGGAGTAGGTGGTGTCAATGGTACGCCACCAGTCGGCCTCAAAAAAATTGTCCAGCCTTGCAACACAGCATGTTGCTGCCACCTTGACAAAACAATAAACGTTGAATGTATCAGGCACTCCGAGCTTTTTTCCTGCCAACTTGAAAGCATGGTGTGAACAAGTCATGCAGCGCTGGATCACGCCCTACCTTAGAAGGGTTTGTCAATCGAAGATTGGCGACCGATGGTGGGTGGGTGAGTTCACTTGAGCCTAGCAAGGTGGGTCCAAAATCAAAGCAGTTTGTACCCTTATCATCAAGCATGCCAGAGCCTGCTTGGCTACCCAGAACAACAGGGTAACCATCTAAAATAGCTTCGAGATTGGTGCTGTCGATGGTAGGCATGCATGAATGTCCTCTGAGTTTGTACTCGGTTGCCTGCTGATCCTTGGACATTTCCCTGCATCAATCACATGCCCATTGTGATTGGAATTACGTCAGATCTGAGGGCAGTATATCAACTTGCTTGTATGTTGTAAAGCCACTCAAAAATCATTTGCAACCCTCACAAGGGACATTCTGAAACTCTTGGTACAAGCAACCCATTGGCGCACACCTTGACCCCCGCATAATGCAGGGATATTTATCTTCCCTTGCAGAGTTGCAGACAGCAAGAAACACTAATGGATGGGCTGATGCAATGATTGGGGCACCACCAGGATATGCATACCTATCAGTAACATCCAAGAAGATGGTGTCGGAAATTACTCCATCCCCACGAGGCTGACATGTAACCTTGACCTCTGCGCTGCATCCAGGCTGCACTAGCCCACAGGCTGGCTGTACCATGAATGCACCGCTGCTGCTGACAACACTGGAAGCTGCAGATGTATCTGTCACAGTGCTGTTCACGACCCTGTAATCAAAGGCAATGCTGCCAGTGTTCTTTACCACAAAGTTGCGTGTAGGCGCTGAGTCCTGGCATCCGCAGCGCACTGGACCAAAGTCTAGGAGCTGTGGAGGAGTGAGTGTGAACTGTGAAGCCACAGTGCGTGCGCTGACAAGCACAGGGATGGTGAGGGGCTGCAGGTGGGCTGGCTGCGCCTGGTTTGGCGCATGGTCCACTACCACCAGCTGCAGTGCAGCGGCATGAGAAAAGCTGGCTGTTCTTCTCAAAGCACCATGTTTGTTGAACCACACGCTGACTTTCTGCTCACTGCCGCCAGCAATGATGGCTCCGGCAGGTTCTGCATGAAATGCCGCGGCAGCTGCCTGCATTGAATGAAAATAAAATAGTTGAAGTGATCAATACGCAACCACATGTTCATTAGTAAAAGCAAACATAATTTGTTCTGCCCTCACATAAAGCAGTAAACGATGATGTAAAATTTATTGGGTTCTATTATTAATTACAAAACCAATATTTAATTGAAATGGCAAAATGGCATGCGGAAGGGCTTGAAGTAGGCAGGATGCACTGGGTAAATAACTGCTGTCAGCATGTTGTGGCACATTGTCTCCATATACTGGCACACTCAGCTGTGTTGCTCGTAATGTGAAGGCACCTTTGCCTGCTGGATGTACCTGGGCTTGATTAGCAGAAAGACCTGGTACATTACCTTATTTGCATGCACAAGTTTGTAGGTTACAGCAGTTTTGCCAGGATTGGTAAGAACCAAAGAGCGTTCCTCACACCCCGAAAGCTTGACAACGCCAAAATCCAGCTCAGTTGCGTCAGGACTGTCGTTGTACGTCAATGTGATAGACAACATAGCAAAGCTCACGATAACGGGAACTTGGACTCCATGCAGTACAGCTGATCCAGTGACATCCATCACCTGTCAGTGCAAGAAAATTAAATGTTGGCACAATGCAATTGGTTGGGCAACATCCTCAATGCTGATCGTTATTGGAAAACGCTGTATGACAGACACGCAGTTGGTATAGCTATTAAATTGACGATGTCAATATATATAATGTACCAAGTTGGCTTGTTTAAGTGCCATTGAGGGAACACCCTGCGCCAAGTGGGTCAGGAACCTCACTTTAAACTTGAACAGGTGCTGTGCATCTGTTGGTTGGCTGCTGTAGCACTGGATAGTGACGGCCTTGGAACTTTGAGCTTTCAGCTTCCCTGAAACATCTTTCACCTGCACCACCTTGCCCTGTTAAGCTCTGGCCACATAACCAAATTGCAGTGCAAATGACATCTTTGGGATTCCAGAAGTACCTGATAGCAGGCTGGTACAGCTCCTGCATCGCCCAGCGCCCAGCATATAGGCACAGTGGAAGGGTTGTGGATGAAGATTTTTCGTTCGCACCGCGCTCCAAGTGGGCAGCTCCCAAAGTCAATCTGCCCTTCAACCTGGCCCTGTAATGCAGAATTTTTTGACACCCAACTCAGCACATGAATTACATCCATGAGTCAATTTCCAACCATTCCTATGCCAGAAAACTCCAAAGCAATTTGAGGGCAATTGTAGGGCACTGTGGCATACCTCATCAATGGTGTCTGACTCATCGGGGTCATTGGCAGCACCCTCAGCCTGGCCACTCAGGTGCTCATCCGCTGTCACCCTCACAGACACAATGGCTCCACTACAGGCCAATGGGCACACTACAGGGACAGGGTTGTTCTGCACGGTGATGACAACTGCGTTCTCATGCAAGCCCTCCTGCGCTGGGTGGGCAACAACATCCATTGCGTGGTGACTGTTTGGCTCAACGGTGACTTCCGAAACTCCCAGTGAGAAGTTGGGGTCGTCGGGGTTTTGAAGCTCAACACGCACCACTGCGGTGAATTGACTATTGTTTACCAGCTTCAGGGTGGCAGATCTTCCCCTGCACACAATTTGTCAACCGTGAAATGCTGATTGTGGTGAGAGCGATAAGCAGTTAATCCACCAGAATGAGTAGCACTAGCTGTTTCGGTGCTACAGTATGCATTCGTGGTTGTACAAGCCTCCATGCAACAGCGCCAATCAGTGTCGGCGACAAACGCAACCATGGCATCCTGCTAATGCACAACAGCAACCCACATACTTGTATTGCGATGCCTCCTCTGCCTGTATAGATGACTGCCCAACAGCAGCATGGCCAAACTCCAACATGCCAGCCCCTGAATCATAATGCACAGTTTGTGCACGACCCTTGCTGGGCGGTGGTGGCAGCAACGAGTAGATTACAGCTGGATCAGAGCTGATGCTTGGCAGCGCACATGTTGCGCTGACAGCCAGAGGCACCACTGCGCCGATGTTCCTCATGCAGAAATGGAAGAGCTGATCAAAATCTCCCAGAGTGTCACTGCTGAAGACTATGCGGATGGCAACGCTTGACAATCCAGGGATCACCCATTTGCGCTGTGAGTGGCCTTCCTGAAATTACAGACAATGTGTGAAATTAACGCCTTTGCAACAGTTGGGAAATAAAAACAGACGGTAACAGCTTCATGCCATATGGTAATATGATGTATGTTCCTCTTTTTGTTTCAATATGCGCAGACTTGCCTGATTATCATCCGTTGGGAACATGAACTCTGACAGCGGCGGTGCAAATAATTGCTTGCTGCCAATCTGCAGCACCTGCACACCATATGCGCAAGTCAATACTGGGCCAACGCAAACCATCGACAACATTGAGACAAGAGGTGCTCACCTGCTGTACAACACCTTGACTGCTTGACAGCAATCCTGTTGCGCCTCGCTGCTCCTCTTCAACAACCAGGCTTGGCGGGCTGGTGAAGGAAGCACAAAGAGCACCTTTAAGCACATCTCCTCAGAAGTAATGTATACATATATGATGCGTCAATGAGAACATGGTCGTCAGAGGGGAAGAGCTCAAAGCTTCTACTTGTCATTTAGCGGATGTCTAGGCAAAATTGAAAGTTTCACCAAGGCAATGAGTTGCACACACCAGGAGGACATCTGATGATCTATTGCATCAGGAAGTGAAGCGGCTGGCAGGTCAACGTCACCAGCCAATTCCATCTCACAACAAACAACCTGCATGCATCAGTTCTTCTGGTGAGGGTTTATTGCAAGTAGACTTTGTTGCAGCACTCCAGCCCGTGGTGCCAAACTTAGCAAGCTTTTCACAATGTGTACAAGATTTAATGCAATGGCAGACCTGCAGGAATGTGGCACAAACACACCTCTGCAGGGACATCTCGATTGTTTGTTAGAGTGATAGTAACCTCCACTGGTTGAGAGGCCTTTGCAGCAGGAAATAGAGCGCTCTTAGGTTCAACCACAAGGGGTTGCAAAATGGCGCGCCCTCTCAACTCTACATTCAAGTCAACGGGGCTATTTTCAACCAGCACTGGTATGCAAAGGCTTTGATTGGGCCTCATCTTGGAAGAGGGTGTGAAGTAAACCTGCAGAGGAAATAAAGCTAATGGTGGCACCATGGAGACATTTCTGCCACTTCAAAGGAACAATTGCGGGTATAAAATTAGCAGGGCAGTTGTCATGCTTTTGCGTGATTGGCAGGGCAACTTTTGCTTGTTTCACCTGAATCTTGCAGCTTTCTTTTGGCTGCAGCACACCGCTCTGACAGCTAAACGTGAAGCACCCCACATCTATACCTGCAGACGCCTTACCCAGTTTCCAGGCAACTGGCACTTGCGTTGGATTGAGCATTTTCAGCGGCATTGTCTGCATTTAAAGGGCAAAGTCAGCACAGGGTGCATTGAGATAGTTGTTAATAATTGTTTCCATGGCTTTTTAGCTACAGAAAGCCAGACCATTTTTGCAGTGCATTTTGTCGTGCATGAGGGGCATGTAGTTGTGCTGGACCTGGTTTGTACCGCCAATGGCTGCATACCTACCTTAGACAATCCAACCTCAAGCGGAGGTCCAAAATCGATGGTATGGTCCAACACCTGTAGCTCAGGCCTGATGAGCACACCCTGCACCCTCACTAGGATTTGGGCATTGCTGTTTTGCAATCCAAATGCAAGATTGCATGAAAACTCTTTGCTGTCCTGGGCCTTTTGACGAGAAGTTTTGGTGAAGTCCGTTTTGATGCTGACAGTTGCCTGTTGATTAGGTGCTATCTTGATGACGCCATTTGGGATGATCAGCAATTGGTTCTGCTTCAGCGTCCTCTTGTCCACAAGAAGGCACTCTGTGGCTGTGCCTGTGTTGTGAATAGTGAAGCTCCTCTCCTGCAACAAAATGCCATTCGTTTTGCCACATAAAACACAAGCTGCCGCCAGCAGCTTTGAGCACCTGTTCTACAAATTTGGTCCTTGACAAGCTAGGGAGCAAGTCGCTGCTGCAGGAAAATACCACCCAGCTCTTTCACGCAGTGTTTAACAGTTTCTTCAGCAGTGTTTGCAGATTGTTGCCAACAAGGGTCTTTTGTTTTAGAGACTGATAGAAGTTCTGTCAACATTTGTTGAAGTAAATCTCACCTGATCTGCACCATGTGTCATGAATCCAAAGTCAAGGACATGGTGCGCTATCATGACTTGAGTGGCGACCTTTGCAGGAACAGCTCCCTCGGCACTGAGTGCCATGGATCTGCTAGACGATGTCTGTGGGCGTGATGTAGCCTGCAAATGCTTAAAAGGTATTAGTATTATTAAATATTTTCTTTACCAAGTGGGCGGTGGAGTGATCATTGTCCCAATCATTGATTACTGTATACTTGCATTTGATCGGATTCATTCAACACAGTCAACGACTCACCTGCAAGTTGCGCAGTGCATACACACTCTGCGCTTTCAACCTGGTTGCCTCAGGAAGAGAGTCGAGGCTGCCAAGGAGCACGTCAGCGGTAACAGCATGCACCAGGGACAACACAGACTCCTCCGCAATGGCTGTGGCAGTGGCCTCAAAGGCTGCAGGCAGTTCTTGAAACTGCTGATACTCTGGAACTGTAGCACTGGGAATAGCTTGCATTGGTACAAGGTTGCTGGCCGAATTTGGCTGTGACACAATCGCTGGTTCTGCGCTGTCCACAAGATCATTTGATGATGCTGGCCATAGGGCAGGTATCATCTCTCCTTCATCGAGGCCATCATCTGCACCCATTGACTGAGCTGCATCCATTTCCTTCACCGGCTGTGCAACCGGGGACAGCTCGCTCTCCCTGGGAGACAGCGGTGCTGAAGGGCATCTGGGCAGAGCAGCACCTGGTGATGCACGCTGGATGCACAGGCTGTTGTGTCTAGATGCTGACATCAGGTTATTGGCCTCCCCAGAGGTATCCATCTCCTGCTTCATCGTTTGAAGGAGCCCAAAGCCACCTGGGTCTGGCCGTTCCCTGGGCTTGACCATGAGGGCTGCGCTGTTGCATTGTGCTTCCACAATTGCCTCCATGAGCTTCCTGTCACTCTTGTCATATGGAAGTGAGACCAGCAAGGATGGCAGGGTACCAGTCATTGTTAAGGTGATGGGTACGGGCTGCGAGTCAGGCACCTCCAAGTAAAGCACATCTTCGATTGTCACAGGGATATCCAGCTTGACCTGGACGCAGACCGAGCAGAGTATGAGTACACTCGATACACAAGCATCTGGCGCACATGTGTGCACATGCATACGCAGTACTATTACTGCTCAGGGAAGTAATAATACATGTGCGCATGCAGAGCAGATTTTACAGCTGCTGGAAAGAATGCAAGTGGCACAGTGGCCCAAATGGTAAACGCATCTGATGTCACATACCCAGGAAGCCTTTGGCAAGTCGCAAGTTCAATATATTCACGCTGGAATTATATGTGCACAGTTTGACGCTGGCATTCAATCTATACTACACGTTGTAATATGTGGATGGCATTATTTCTGCCTACCCTGATTTTGACGTGCAGTAGGCTGCCAGGAGCCACTGTACCCTGGCTGGGGCTGACTGTCACTGACTTGGGCAAAGCTAGGTACTCAGCCTTGAACCTGAATTCCACGGGAACTCCTCCCTCGTTGGTGATCACAACCTCTTCCTCACACAGCTTGAAAATGGGCTGGGCTCCAAAGTGAACCCTCTGAGGCATGGCAGAAAACCTGGACAATAGTAGCAAGGCAAAATTATTTCTGATCGATGCTAAAAGAATTATCATCAACTGTGCACATGCTCACAATCTCAGGAGTGGTTCCTTATATCCTGTGCAGAGCATTATCACGTCCAACTTGGACTGTGCACCCTGGTCAGAGGGCATTCATCCACTGTCAATCTGACAGGGTACAAGGTACACCCTAATCACATCCACACCCACATAACACCTACCGTAAGCAGCTGGCTTCCCCTGATATTGACAGTGTGTAGGTCTGACCCCCTTCAACACAGCATTTGGCATTACCCGTGACAGCCTTGCCAGCCACTGCATTGTAGCTGAAAGCAACCTCTGTAGATTCGCCTGGGCTCAGTCGTAATGCTTTTGTATGCATTACAAGTGGCGGCTTCAGTGATTGATAGAATTGTGCCAGCTGTTCAATCTCAGGCGGACTCTGTACATCACCTGGAAAGGCAGGAGTACAATTTTGTGGCGCACTGTGCACGTATGTGAACTCTGCATCAACGATTGCGGTGGGTATTGAAGTATGCTAACAGGATGTTGCTGGGTGTCCACAAATCACTGAGCGGTTTCAAAACCAATTACAACACCTATGTGCACCAAAAAGAACGGCAGGGCTCACCAGGTTCGGCGTCACTGCTGGACTCATTTGTCGCACAGGCTGCAACTTCCTCGAAGTGCCAGTTGCACTGCGCTTCAATCCTGCTGCAATTTGTGACCTGCACCTTCATCTGGCTGGTGGTGCCTGCCTTCACCTTCCCAAATGCCAGCCTGTCTGCGCCAAACTGCAGGTCTGGGGCGTCAATCTCAGCAATGAGCTCGACACGGTCTTTGGCTGGGTTGTCTGGGTAGGTGATGGTGAGCTCACCCAAGAACGTTTCAGATGTCGAGCATTGAGGATCGCTGCAGGCGCATGGTGGCGTTTGGTATATAACACATAAATTCCATTGTTTTCAACAGTCAAGCACATGAGAAGCTGTGGATACGACTGCCAACATGCAATGGCAATAGTATGGTGCCAAACTGTTTCAAATTGACCCCTCAATATTGGCCACTGTTGTGGCCGCGCATTTTGGACGTCATTTGTGTGATGTGACACAATACCATGAGATGCTACTGCATCGCAACCACTCACAATATAGACATTTAATTATACAAAAGTTTATAAAACATTTATGATTTGCAGTTACAGTGTTACAAGGGAAACCCATACCTGGCGCTTGCATCAAAGGTAACACTGACAGCACACTGCTCCGATGGCTGCAGCTTGACCATGCCAGCTGGCACACTGAACGGTGACGCTGCGGTTGCGCTGAACTGCAAGGGCACCTTAGACACATTCTTGACCATGACATCCTGGCACATGCTTCCAGAAGCGTGAGATCGAGGGGTCACAAACCTCAGCTGGCTGGGTACAAGTTCCAGAGAGGGTGCGGTGGCAACAGCTCTGCACGCAATTCCACATCGGATACCAGTGAGCTGGAAGAATTATCAAGCTTGACATATGATTTGACAATTGGATGGAACAAAGGCTGGGCATTTGTCATGATTGTTGCCTATTGCCTCTCAAGGCTAACTCCCTCTCACTCTGTCGCTTCATCGACCAATGCCCTCATACTTGAGATGAGGCGCAAAATCAACTCATTAATTAGTGAGTGTTGATTACTGGTCAGCAAATTTCTACTTTACATATGATGTGCAGTGCTGCCATTGTGAGCAGGTGCATGGCATACCTGAAGCGCGCCGCCAGCACCTGGAACCGGTTGACACTGACGCTGCTCCTCCTCCTCGACACAGACGTGCCATCCTTCTCCATGTAGGCACCAACGCATTCATGCAGCTCCTGTAGCACACCAGCCACCCGCGCATACCCAGTAATCACAAACGTCACGGTGCTCCCTGCTGCAATGAGCTGTTCTGGAGGCTCCACCCAGAATCCTGGTGGATTTCTGCGTGCTGCTGAGGTCCCATCCTTGCGTGGACTTGGCGATGGCCCTCGGGATGGAGGCACGATGGAGTCAGGTTTGGACCAGCAGATGCTCACTGCTTTCCTGCCTTGGTTTTCTACCTCAATTGTGTCTTGGAACTTGGTCCCTGCATCCGGTGATGACATGAGCATTGAGGACAAGCAAGTTGCATGCAGCTGCAGTTGGGCAAGAGATTGACCACTTACCAACAAGGCGATTGCCAAAAGAGATGAAGCCATCCTTTGCCGCCTTGCAGACAAGGGCATGCCCTGTTCCAACAGCTTGCAGAGGTATCTCAATCGTCTTGCCATGGTCCACGTGAAATTGTAAGCATTCAGTGAACAAGATGTTGTCATTGATATGACACGTCACCTGCAGCGCATGTTGACGGTTTATGAGAAAATGGCAATGGTTGTTACAACTTGTCAGTCATTGCCATATTCATGACAAGTATTGTGATATGCATCCCCTTTCTTATGCTCAGCAACCTGGTGAATGACTGCGTGAACCATGCCATTGTCCTCAAGCTTTGCCATTGCATGCCATGCCAGGACAACAAGGAAATACTGAAGAAGGAAACAAACGCCCCCACGCACAGCACATACAGACACGACTTACCTGGACTGTTTCAACCCCAAATGGAGGTATTGTGCACATCTGGTGGCTGACCGCAGCCCAGGAATGCTCCCCAGCCATCTGCAGTCTGAGATTTGCGCTGACCGGGCAGGGGTTTTTTATGCTCAGCTGAACAGCTTTCTCCTGCATGGCAGATTTTCCACCAGTCATGCATTGGTCAATGCATGGGTGCATGCCCTGACTGATGCACTAACGTTGTATATATCCGTAAAGTAAATAGACGCAAAGACCTCAACGGTGCAGTCGATTTATAAACATTTGCAGGCACACTATTTTTCTTTCCGCACCTAATTTCACCATTTGAGTGCGGGGAAAACCTTTACCGCAATTAGGGTTTCACTTCAGGGTTACGCCTCAGCCCTACCCCCAAAATCCATTATACTCGTACCTGCAGCAATTGCACCTCCTTGAAGTCCATCGACTCCACAGCCTGCTCGCTCGCCGTGTCCACAACCACCACATGCACAGGCTTGCCCACAAGCTTGACAGGCAGTGTTAGCGGTTCATGCTCCCTCCCGACTGCACTGGCTGTCAAGCTGATGTTCCCTGGTCCCTGCTCCCGGATGGTGAATTTAGCAGAAATGATGGCTTGCTGATGCGGCTGTACAACCTCCGTGCTGCACTCAAAACTGGTGTCCGCCATAGTGAGATTGTTGGCGTCCATGATGAATTTGGCAGCGTAGTCGGTGGGGTTGTGGACGGCGAGGTTGGCTGTCAGGGTCTCACCCACGTAGGCTGATCCACGGTTGATGGGGCCGCTGCCTGGACCCCATTCAAGCCTTGCTGCAACTGCTGTGGCATGCAGGGGTACCCGCTGCACATCTTGCCCGACACCATCCACATCAACCCCCAAATAACAGCAATACATCCCCGCTTTCTTGGGTGCACATGTCACTGTAGCGCTGCAGGTCTCCCCTGGCTGAAGCTCTACCATGTTGGGCTCTACTTGGAATGCCTTGGCACCATCTCCCCGGGCCTGTAGCTTAGCTGTGAAGGGAATTGTGCTGCTGTTGCCCACAGACACGCTGCTGCTGCTGCTGAGCCCACATGGCAAGGGGTCAAAAATCAGAGCGGCAGGGGCCATGGCCATGGAAGGGGCAGAGACTGTTCCGGTAAGGAGCAGTGTGATTGGCTGCGGGTTGCCCTTGACTTCGCACATCACTCCCTCACAAAACTGACCCAGGCAACAGGCGTAGAAAATTGCAGTGATTTGGGTGCTCTGTCCAGGGCTGAGGCACACCTGGTGGGTGCCTATTGTGCACGCATTGCTGCTGGTTGTGGGCTGTACGCGCAGGCTGCATTCAGCCGGAACAGCGCCCCTGCAACCACAGTGCAAACGCATTTAGTTAGGTATAATATTTCAGCCACAATTCGTTAAGAATTACTACTGTAGGATTTTAGGGTTTGCATTAGGGATTTGTTGAAGTTCCTTGGATTTATAATGCACCAGCACAGCAAGCTCAGCAATCATGCAATCATTCGACACAATGCCACGCTGTAGTCCAACCCAGCGCGCTGCATCCACATGCACGCAATTGGACATACCATTTTTGCACACACACACACTCTTCACCCGCCACGTACCTGTTCACAAGCTGCAGCACCACCTCCCTTGAGGTATGCACCGTCACCTCGCCAAGCTCCAGGCTGGATGGCAAGAATGCAACATCGGGCCCCACCCCCTCTGCACCAATGTGAACCACCAGGGGCTGCTCCCTGCCCTCCACTGTGCACACTGCCACCACCCGATGGCATGCTGCCAATTGCGGCTCGAAGCACACCGCCACCCACTGCATGCTGTTTGCCCACACGGTGCCCGATGCTGGGTGCACACTGAAGTGCTGCAGGCATCTGGATAGCTCTGGCACTTGCTTATGCTGCACCTGCTGGTCCAAGCGTTCAAGAACCCCCTGCTCGTCCATGTACCCATCAGATGGAGAGTCAGAGTAGGTGAGCTGCTCTGTGCTTGCAGCGCTGTGGACGCTCCCGGCAGCAAAGCCTTCCAGCGCAGACTCCAAGGCCTGTGGGTCTGCCAGCTGGACACAGAACTTCAGGGGCCGCTGGCTGCTGTTCTGGATGAGGATGTGCCCTGTGCTGTGCTTCCCGATGTAGGCTGAAGGCAGCTGCAGGTCGTTGCTGAGCAGCCCCACGTCCTCCTCCTGGCACCTCCCAGTGACTGTTGCATACACCACCTCCCCTGTGCTGTACTCAAGGGCCAGCTCTTGGTGGTACTTGCCCACCAGCACTGGTCGGAAGGCGACTGTGAGGTGCTGGCTTTGGCCCGGCTCGAGGACCAGCTGCGGTGGGTGCACAGAAAAGGCTCCATGAGCTGGGAAGGACACGCGTGCAACACCCAGGCCCAGGTTTGTGACCAGGAGTGTCTTTTGTGTCTCTGACCGAGACGCGCAAGGACCAAGGGCGAGCTTGTCTGGAAAGTCCACGGCTCCTCTTGCCCCCACCACGCTGACTGGAACCACAAATTTCTGCCTGCCGGTGCTTACAACAAGCTCTGTGCTGATGTCTGTGCTGGCAGCCTTGTCTGCAAGGAAGCTTATCGTGAACTGGGCGTCCATCCCCGGGGCCACAACCCGCTCCAACCCACTGCCATGTTTGCCAGTGACCTCAAAACACTCACAGGAAGGGGGGGAGACTTGGACCTTTCTTTGCACCTGGTGTGGAGGGGTTAGGGGTGGTGAAAGGTGCTTTGCTCAAGAACTGGGCATTTAATAGCTGGTGTCTCGTGACAATAACCAGTGACTGGTGGTGACGACAAGACTACCAGTAGCAAGTGACAACAACCAGTGACTGGTGGTAGTAAGACTTCCTGTAGCTGGTGACGATAAGGAGTGACTGGAGACAACAACAATACCAGTGATGGGTAGTGTCAACAACAACCCACCTTGTCCAAGTTCCGGAGCCTCAGCACAAGCTGTTGGCTCTGCCCAAAGCCATCCCCGCTTGTGCGCTGGAACACCAGTCTGTTTGGCTCGGGAAGGAACAAAGGCACGCTCAAACCCACTGCCCAGTCGCTCTGCGTTTGGTGGGTCACTGTCAGTAAGGTCTCCCTCGGACCGTGCCATATGCATGCCTTGCAAAAAGGTGCGTATGGTTGGCTCATATACCTTCCGACCTCGGTCAACACCCGGCAGAAGCTCGATCACTTTCATCCCATCGTCACTGAAAGCATACGGCACAGTTCCGGCCCTCAGGTGCGCTATGTAGCAAGATGGAGCCAGCTTCCCCTGCGATGCACCCTGTCGTGAGCAACGGACGATACTTGCTAGGTGCTTGATTGTGAAGAGTTAGGCATACCTTTAAACATGGGACCTGATCCATGCCGACCTCTGTTACCGTCTCACGGCAGGGCTGCCTAGTCAAGTCATCCCACTGCATCGCTACGGCATGCGCATGCCACGACCCATATGCTACAAGCTTGTCAAAACGCTCTTGCCTTCACTGCAAACGATCGGTTATTTCGCCGATTGTGGTGCAGTGATACCAAGCAGCCAATATAAGCCAACCTGTAGTGTAGCTGTTACAGTTGTGATAGGGTAACAAGGGGAGCGTGATATTGAACACCTTTAGGGCAAGTCAACGCTAAACCCTATCCAATTAATAAAAAGCCTGATACCCAACTCTGCTCGGGGCCTGCTCCCTAGGATCAAAAGAAGGGACAACGCTCAAGGCTAAAACTTGTGAAGTAAGCGTCTTGTTCGTGCTGGTGTGGAGTTGAAAATAGCCCTCCGGTGTGAGCCTACCACCATAAAATTAAACACGCGCAGTCTACTCTCATCTGGGCGAAAAATGAAGGAACCATTTTAGGACTTGGCTCCGAACAGCCTCGCAAAATTGGAAAGTATAGTGGCTGGGTTTGTGGTCCACTGGCATGTCAAACGCTGCTCAGCAACTGCCTCAGAGACAACACTGAGGCAACCGCCGCAGCCTCGGCCACAGCAACCGCCGCAGCCTCGGCCACAGCAACAGCCTAACACTGAACCCTACACCCTAGGCAGCAACACCCTAACACTGAACCCTACACCCTAGGCAGCAACTGTCGCAGCCGTGGCCGCAGACTTGGCCGACTGGGGCGCCTGCGCCTTGACAGCCTTGGCCATGCCATACTCCATGAGGCCTGACTTGAATGCCTGGTGCATGCGCTCAATCATGTAGATCTCGCGGATGGTCTTGTACCAGATCCAGGGCCCCTTGAAGATGACGATCCAGGGGTCCACGATGCCCACCCAGATGGAGTGCCGCCAGGTGTCAACCGTGGGGACCGTCCAGTCCTCAGTCTCCACATTGGTCAGCTGGCCGGTGCCCTGCAAGTGTTTTAGGGTTTTATCAGCAGCAGCTTTCCGCACCACGCCAGCAAGTAAATGGAAGTGGGGCCAGCACTGCACTATCCCTCACCACGCATTGCAATGCACTATCTCTCACACCTGAGATTCTGCGAGCGTCCACGGGTACATGGTTCACCGTACGCTAGGCTATCCAACATGTGCCCCTGCATGTACATGCACCCTCACCCATTTTCCCACCCAATCTATGGCCTTCTGCATGCACTCGGCCCAATCCACAGGATGTGCCCACACCTCCTTGCATCTACATGCGCCACTTCCTCTCTGTACAAATAACTTCCATGAACCTTACTGACTAATCACAACCAGTTCATGCACCCATACTTGGCGTAGGACCTCAAAACCCCCTACCTCCATGATCCTGCCGTACTCCTCCTTGAATACAAAATAAGGGTGCGCCCACTAGCCACACATAATCATTTATTCCCGACCACTCCAAGCACCTGCATTGCCATGCAATGACATGAACCCTCCAACTCCCCCTACCTCCATGATCCTGCCATATTCCTCCTTGGACACAAAGTAGGGGTGCGCCCACTCATCGTACAGGTACTGCAGGTCGTCCCTGTCCTTCTTCGTGAAGGGGGTGGCGGGGGTCTCATCGCGCTGGCACCAGGTGGCGATCACAAGGGTGCCGCCCGGCTTGAGCACGCGCACCATCTCCTCAACGTACTTCTTCTTGTTGGGCATGTGCTCGCCTGCGAGAAAATATTACATTTACAATTTAAAATTACAATGACAACTTGACGGGCATGTGCTTGCCTGTTAGAAATTGTTATTTAGAATGTTATCTAGAGTGGGGTAATTTTGATCACTTAATCGTGCACCATCCCCGCAACATGCTTCTCCTGGTCAGGCATGTGCTTGACTGCAGAAAAATGATGTACACTGAGTCTCTAAAATGTGCGTTAGTTCCCGGGTACCATCTTACCCAATTTAACCTAAGGGAATTCAAGCTGTCGGGCATGTGCTTAACTGTGACCGATAATGCAGTTGCGGGTCGACCTGTGTGCATATGCTCCCGCTCCCTGTGGCGAGATCCCGCTCGCTCCCCACCTGATTTACACGCCCACACCATGCCAAAGTTATTTAGGGTTTAGGGTTCAGGGTTTAGGGTTTAGGGTTTGCTTCCGCCGCCCCCCACCTGACTCGCATGCCCACACCATGTCAAAGGTGTCATCCTCCCACTCCATTGCCAGCGCGTCCATCACCCGGAACTGCGCGTTGGGCACGCCCTGCTCGGCGGCAAGGGCGGTGGCGCGGTTGCGCTGGTTGGGCGACAGCGTGATGCCTGCGGGGCAAAGAGAGGGGGGAGAGTGTTCAGCTTCTAGGGTTCTCAAGGGTTTCCATGCAGTGCACACAATAGACAGCCAGGGAGATAGCGCGGAGGCGCTGATTGGGTGACAACTTGAACCCTGTGGGCCGCTTGACCCAGGTTATTCTAAATGGGTGACAATGGAATAGGGTTCCTAGTGGTTTCATACAGTTTCACAACCCACATCAAGAATTGTCCTGCGGCGTAGGGTTTAGGGTTGCACCTGTGATGGAGGAGTCCGGGAAGGTCTTTGCCAGGTGCCTGGAGGTGCCCCCAATGCCGCACCCCACGTCCAGGATCTTCTTAGGGTTTTGCGCCCCCGACCACCTCAGCATCTCGTCCACAAAGTCGAATTTCGCCTGCTTGAAGTCCTTCCGCAGGTACCCCTTCTTGCGCTCCTCGTCATTGTAGTACCCCAGGTGTATGTGCTCGCCCCAGTAATACTCCAACACCCCCTCCTCAGTCCAGGCGTCATATTCCTCGCCCACATTCTGGTCATACGTCCGCATGGGCGTGTCCAGGATTTTCTTGATGGCGAGCGTGGCGAGGAGTAGCCCGCCCACCGCTGCCACCACCGTGGGGTTGAGGAAGGAGGAGAGGTTGGGGAGGGAGGAAGTGGCGCTGTCAGCCGCCACCGCCACGTTGTAGGCCTGCAGGGTGTAGGGTTGAAGGTTTAGGGTTTAGGGTGGCAGAGGCGCTGTCTGCGGCGCAAGCCATGTTGTATGCCTGAGGTGTGTAGGGTTGAGGGTTGAGGGTTCAGGGTGGCGGCGGCGCTGTCTGCCGCCTCCGCCATGTTGTAGGCCTGCGGTGTGTATCATTGTTTGGAGCCGACAACCCCTCATATTAGTAGCCATAGTTGGGACTGCAGCCGTGCACTACCAAATACGCCACGCATGGCAAGCGGAGCAGCTACAATGACTAGTTGATACCACAACCTCCTAAGGTGCATTGACTGTCTGATACAACAATAATAATCATAGCAACAATAATACTATGGCATATTTATTACCTCCACATGGCTCCCTGAAGTGGAGCACTCCAGGGTGGAGGTCTGCAGGTCACCCAGGGGCTGCGCATTGGGGGGGGTGAGCCGCCGGGAGGGTGCCCGCCCCCGCAGGCTGGTGGTGGTGGTGGTGGAGACCCGCCTAGGTTGGCTCACCAGGCAAGGTGCAGCACTGTGCCTGAGCGCAGGCATCGTAGTGTGGAGCGGAGACGCCATGGGGTGTGGGTGTGGAGTGTGGGGTGGGACCCGGCCTCCTGTGGCAGGGGATCAGGGTGGTGGGTGTGGCAGCGGTGGCTTGCAGTGTGCGAGCACACAGCGTGCTTGTTGGGTTGCAAGGGCAATTGTACGGCAGAAAAGAGCTGGAAAACGGCCTAAGTAGTTTGGTGGCCAGTGGCAGGGCTGCTGATCTAGGGAGCTAGGTGCCTGTGGTCAGCGTGGGGCGGGCCCACCCCACCCACTCCCCACCCGGTTAGGACAGCTTGTGCCGCGTTCACCACAGATGAGAAGCTAGTACAATCGCAACAAGTCAGTTGATTGTTCCACAAACCACACGCTATTGGCACTGTGCAGATAGGCTCAAACGTGGCTATTGGGCTCATGGACAGGATAGACGACAGAACTGCCCACCAACTGCGAAAAGCGTGGTGCAAGCTGTAGCGAAGATACGCACAGGGGGTTACCTTTCCAGCAACCAGGTCGTACTGCAGAGACGCTTCAACCAGAGAAGTTTCGGTTCTGTATGGCTCTCGGTAATTTGGTGGCCCGTGCACCACGACTTGCACTTCAATATACAACAACCAACGTCTAAATACTACAGTAGCGAGTATTGTCCACCATTTACGAGTGATTGGCGTGGTAAAGTGTGTTGTTGCAGTAGCAACAAGGGCCTCCAGGTTGGTGGGTGGCCGTGAGTGGGCTCAAACGGCCACGTGGCATAGCGTATCTGCCACACATGTGCATGCATGCATTGTGCATGCATTGTTCTGCACCATTCTTGCTATTCTTGCCGGGTTTGTTACTTATGATCACGTTTATGCGTCAAACATAAAAGGTGTGCATGTATATGCTCTGTATTGCACAATTGGTGGCATACTTTCCTTAATCCTCGGTGGCACTCGTCATGGCTCTGACCCTTTTCACACCTACATCGCGCCAAACGAGTGTCAACCAGGCCCCAGGAGCGCCTTCAACTTCGGGAAGGGTCCCACGTTCCTACAGCAATCAAGGTCGACGGTTGGACGCGCTACGAGTAGCAGCAGCAGTTGGCAACCCACAGCGTGCAAGCCCAAGTGCAGAGCGTGCAGCTCTGACTGTGCACTTTAGGGCAGAGGACGTGTGGACCAGCGCACAGCCAGGGGACAACATCTGCGAGGTACAGTTTGTCAATATGGTGCACAGATACTACCCCTGGCTTTCCTGTGTTGCGCAACTACCACACAACATACTCCTGGGTAAGTGTATCCCACAGGCACTGTTCTGGGCAGTGTGCACTGCCCCTGGGCACAACTGCGTTGCTTTGTTCATTCCAATGGCTTTGTTTGAGCTTGTACTGGCGCCACCAGGACATTATTGGCATCCTGCTTCCTTGAAGAACCCGCGAGTGGCAACACAGCAGTCCTGGGCCAGCCGTGGCGACTGCCGGGGTGGTGCTAATTGCATGCGCAGTGTTTGTAACCCTTTTGTGTTGGTTTGCAGCTTGCCAGCAGGAGCGGTGTCACGATACAGACAGGGTGCCACACAGGGAACTGCGGGATATGCGAGGTGCGCCAGTGGCACTGCAGGGCACTTCCGCACTCCACTCGCTCACCTCTCTGCTTGGCACTAGGCACTGTTTGCGAGTATGGAGCCTGTTATGTTTCAGCTGCTGTGCTCGCATTGGGTTTGGTGGTTGGGGGTGTTTGAGCGTGGCCCTGCCCCTTTCAGGTTGAGGTGACAAAATACAGTGGTGAGGAGGGGAGTGAAGGGTCCACCAGCATTGTGCGAGCCTGCATCACCGCCCTGCCTCCGGGCTACAGCAAGGTGGTAGTGGACCAGCTGGAGGACACGATATGGGGGCTGGATGGTTATGACACGTAGGGTTTAGGGTTTGGGTCCAGGGTTTTAGATGCGACATTGGAACAAGTCGTGTTTGACACATAGGGTTCAGGCCTGACCCTAAACGGTTGAGGAACTGGACCCCATCTAGGATTTAGGGTTTAGGACGTGACACAGCATTCTTCTTTTCGTTGCTTCCTTTTCATTTAACGCTCCTATCGCGAACAGGGTGTGTGCTTGTTATTTATTCCCCCCCCCTGAGGACGAGATATTGGGACCACTTGGGTAGGACACATAGTGCGGGTTGCAGCAATAATTTGATAGTGGTTCTATTCAGCCCATTATGAATTGCACGGATGGTGTGTTGTGTAAACAAGTGCTGTAGATGTGTCACGGCCAAATTGTGGTTGGCCACCTGGCATGTGGTGGCATGCTGTGCGCTTGGGGACCGCTTTTACACCACTACGTACGTACAATTCCAAGTAAGTCACATGAACAGTTACACAGGTGGCAGCACGCCATGGAAAACACGTTGGCTGCTGACCCCACCCCTACGCCTTGGGGTACCTCGCATGCCTGCTGACTCCATGACAGTGGCAGTTGATTCAACTGAGTTGAAGGCGTGCATATCACCAGGCAAACGCGCACCAGTCGTGTACGGTGTGAACTACAAACTTAGGCTATGCTGATTTGAACGCCGTCTCACTGTGATATATGGGAAAATGGCTGTACTTGGTTGTTGAACACCGCATGGAACGCTGAGCAACGTTCTTACACTTGGCTAGCACACGGTACTTGACGGTTGTACTCAGCAAATGCGCGTCTAAGGAATGGCTTTTGAAGAGTATCATCAGTTGAAACATAAGGCGCAGCGGACGTAGGCTTGCAAGCGTTTGGGGGCATAGGTACCCGACCAATGAACATCGGAACGCTAGGTAAGGGGTCTCTCTATACGCCTGCCGTTACTCCTTTCAGTAACCACAGACGCGTCGATGCGCTTGCACCAAGTACACCTGTGTGAACGAAACACTGGGCATCAACGTTGCATGCTGCTCAGTGGGTCAACTCTCTTGTTCCAGATCAGTCAGCGCTATTGGAGCAGGTGCAGTCACAGCTCGGAGCAGTCAAAACCGAGCTCTACACAACCAAGAAAGCAGCCTTCGAGGCCCAGCAAGCCCTCTCAGCGGTACAGTTCACTCGTCCCTATATGCATGCATTATGGGCTCTGCCAAGGCCTGCTAAGTGTGCACACACAACACCCACTCCCGGCTCAGCAGTGTCCTTTAAACATTGTAAGTATACAAGGAGACTTTTGATTCCAGACCATCCACTGAAAACGAGGGTTATTGGGTGCATCTGCAGGCTCGTATCCAAAATGAGGGCCTGTCAGCCCGGGTACAGGAGCTCGAAACCCTGGTGTCAGAGCTGCAGCATCAGGCCAGCCAGGTGCCTGCGTTGCAGCGGGCGTGCGGCGAGCTGCAGTCGCTCAAGGCAACCATCGAGGCAGAGAACGAGCAGATACTGGTGAGGGTCTAGGGTTTTAGGGTTTGGGAAGGAGCAGGTACTGGCGAGTCCAGGTTTAGGGTATAGGTTTAGGAACGAGCAGTCACTGGTGCGCTCAACTGTGCCTGACAATCTTCTGGCATATCTGACCCATGTATCGCAACGCTCTACCCAACGGGATCCAGTCAGTTTTCTAGCCTGCACGTCGCAAGAGGTGACTCCTGCCACCCATGCAGGGCCAGTCACCTGCCTGCCAGTAGCTGACCCATGCATACCACAGTCATCTGTCCACCATGCCTGCCATGTGCCTTTGGGGCCGTAGTCAACTGCCCGCCATGCACATCACGGTGCTTGAATGGACTCATGCATGCATCCCTTTCTCCTCCGCAGGCCAAGAGCAAGCAGTTGAAGCGTGAGCTGGATGAGGAGCAGGGGAGGGTGCGGGGGGGGGAGGCGGGGCGGGGCCGGGCGCAGGCTGAGGTGGCGAGGCTGCAGCAGGCACTGGAGGACTTGACCGCAAAGCTCAAGGTGAGTTAAGCCTGGTAGGGTTTAGAGGGTCTCATTTCAGGGTTCAGGGATACCATGAATGTGCATTTGCACCCTGGGCTATTAGTGGTGGTGGTGGTGGTGGTGGTGGTGCATCGGGGTGGGTAAGCAGTGGCCTCGGGAGATGATGGGTTGTTGGTGGTGCCAGTGGCTGTGCTGGTGGTGGAGGCGGCGGCGGCGGTGGGGTTTGGATTTCATGTCCACCAAATCAGCACGAGCACACAACACTGCTGTAGGTTTGGCCCCACCTACACCCTAAACCCTAAACCGGTGTGGTTTCCCCAGGTTGCTGAGCAACGGGCGGTGGAGGCAGAGCAGGAGGCGCGTCAGGCAGAGGAGGAGGGGATGGCGGCAGCTGCACAGGCGCGGGCAGAAGCAAGGGAGGAAATGGAGGAGAGGGGAAATGGCGCGGGGGATGGGCCGCCCCAATGTGGCGAGGTGCGGTCGTGCGCACTCGCTCTTCCTTTCTGGGTTTGCGGTGTAGCATTGGGCCCTGCGCGCCCGCCAGTACGCTAGTGAAAAAAAAAATGGAGGCAATTTTAATTGGTATTCAATATACAAGATGTATTACAGTATGTATTTCATATTGTTTACAACAAACATTATGAATTCAATTTATCACTATCATTGTCAGTAGGTAGTTGGTAGGCAACTACCAGCGGAATAATAAATATATATATATATAAAATAAAATGTACAAACGTCCACAGGCCTCCCAGGCCCCCTCTGCCGACCTCCACCATCTTGAGGGGCAGCTGCGCGCAGAGAGGGATCGGGCGGAGGCCCTCGCTGCAGAGTTGGCGGGTGCGCGTGCGGCTGAGGCTGAGGCCAGGGGGGAGGCCGAGGGGCTGAGGGAGCGGGTGGCGGCTGCGGAGAGGGCAGGTGGGGCCCGGGGCGGCTGCCGGTGGCCTTTGCATGCAGTTTCGCATGATTCAGGTTTACTCTTATTGTTACAATGGCATCTGTTCCACTTACATATGGCTGTGTACCAATGGGCCAAAGGCTGTTATCCTCAATATCACCTTTGGAAGGACATTTGCAGCGAGAATCCCTGGAAGGACCCAATTTATCCCAAATTCTAACCTGGTCCACCCCCACAGGACCAATTTCACTCCCTCTACCCTCCTCTTACACCCTGCAGATCCCACCCGCCCCCACTTTGACGCCTCCGCCCCCGCCTCCTCCCATGCAATGACCCCCTCTGCATCTTACGCCAACCTTGCGGCGGCTGGGGAGGGGCCCGCGCCCTCCCCGGAGGAGCTTCAAGCCGCCCTGCAAGCGGCTGTGGACAGGAACAGGCAGATGAAGCGGGGCAGGGACAGGCTGCTGCGGCAGCTGGATGCGCAGGTGGGGGTGGGAGTGGTGCGCGTGGGGGGAAGGGGGTGGTTCATGTGGAGGGGATGGGTTGCCAGCAGTGACCGTAAGCCCTCAGCAAGGGCTTCAACACGTGGTCTGTAGTGCGTTGCAGTGCAGCGCAGTGAGAGGGATCTGGGGATCAGGGGTTTATGCACCTAGGATGAGGTGTGGTTGCCATGGCTTTGTGGGGCAAGGTCGCGTGCATGTGTGCACTGCCGCGTGCGACTGCGCACACTTTTGGAACCTGAACATGCATGAAATGGTGCCCTGAAGCGGTGTGCACACCCATATGCAGGCGGGGGAGGTGGAGCGAATGGCAGGGGAGGTCGCGCTGCTGTCACAGGTGGGGTCCAGGCTTTGACAAGGACGTGCAAGGGTGGCTGGCCATGCCAAATGCCCGTATCTCGTATGACAAGCTTTTGTGTCCCTCTACCGTGACTGCTGGGTCACATTTAACCAGTTTGGAATCCAGTTTCTGAACAAAGCCGGGGATATGTGTGTGGCATGTGCCGTGCTGTGGCTGGTGCAATGCATATCCTCAACCCCCCAACCTCTGCAGTTACCTTATGGTGCATTCGAGTGGCTGCGGGATGGTGTTGACACTAAATCCTAAGCTCTTAACCCCTTCCCTTAGAGCCTGTCCAGTACCAGGGAAGTTCAGCACGGGGACAGTGCTAAATGAATCCAACACCCAAAACCTACATTAGGTCTAAGCCCTTCCAACCCTCTACTCTAAACCCTGACCCTACCCGTTCCCTAGGGTCTGTCAGAGGCCCGCTCCCTGTCCGCCACCTGGCAGGTCCATGCGCAGCAACTGATGGGGCAGGTGGAGCGTCTCAAGGGGTGCCTGGAAGAGAGCGCAGCGTGGGGGGGTGGGGAGGAGGAAGGTGGGGCGGGAAAGGGGAGGCGTGCACTCTTTGCATATGTGCGTGAGCTGCTTGGCTCAGTGTGTGTGGGATGGATGGACGGGTTGGGTTTGCGTGCATTTGTGGGTGTGGCGGGGTTGGTGGTGGGTGGGGGCAGGGGGGGTAGGGTACGCTGGTGCTTGGTCTCGTGTGCACTTAGGCGACTCATGAGGGGAGGGGCATGCCTCTTCATTTGCGCGTTTGGCGTTCTTTGTGTTTCAATTCCTCCCCCTGTCTACCTTGTTCGTGTACTGAAACCCCCCCTTTTGCCCCACAGCCGCCCGCCTTCAGCAGCAGCTTCTGTCTACCCACGCCGCCAGCGCTGGTCTGGAGCTAGAGGTGCGTGCGCTGGCTGCTGAGCTGCTGCTCGCATCCTGTTTCCTTTACATGAGGGTTATGTTCACCCTTGGGCCTTTCTTCCTGTGGGATGCTCCCTACACCCTGCTTCCTATCCCTTGTGGTGTTGCTCTATGACCTGTATTTTGGGTGTAGGGTTTGGCCACCCCTAGTGACCGTCAAATCACCACCACCTACAGTTCATATGTTGTCTGCACTTCACTTTAAACGTGCTGTTAAACACAAAAATTGGATCTGTGTGAGGTGCCTTCCATGAACCCTAAACCCTAATCCCTAGACCCTCAAGAGTTTCCTATCCTTCTTCTAGGTGCGGGCGCTGGCTGCTGAGCTGGCGAGGGCAGTGGAGGAGCAGGGGGTGTGGGCGAGGGGGCTGGTGCCGGGGCTGGTGGAGGTGGATGGGGTGCTGGAGGAGGCGCTGAGGGTGGGGGGGTGGAGGAAGGGGGCGCTGGACTGAGGGCTGGGGGGTGGGGGGCGGCTGGTGCTGTATCTGTGTTGGGGTGGAGGTTGGAACAAGTGCAAGAGCAGCATCTGGCCTATGAACCCATTCTTGCGTTGTGTGGCCGGGTGGCCTGGCCCACAATGGCTGCTACTCTTGCTGTTGCCGCTTTTCTGTACCCCTTCACACTGTGGACTCACACCACCACTCCACATGGTCGGGCATCGTGGAGAATGTCACACACAAACATTTCACGTTCCTTTCAATCCTAGTTATTACCAGGTCCATCTTTGTAGGGCTCTTGTACTAGAACTTGTAGGGTTGGATTGTGACTCACGGCAACAACAGTGACTGTGTTGAAACCAAACTTCACTTCTCACAGCTCACTTCTCACTTCTCACTGCTGCTCACCAAAAATATTTGCTTCTCAGACCCTATTAGGGTTGAGCCCCGTGCAGTCACCTTGGACTACAAATGCACCCTCGAAGGCACCGATCGCACCAACTTTGTGCTGGCTACCTGCATTGCCTGGGCTATTTGTGTAGAACACCCTCGATATAGTGAGTGGAGCTTGACTGAACACCGGTATTGCTTCCTACATCGCCACCGTTGGCTCTATCGTAGCCGCTGGGGTGGTGCAGGCGTTGTAACCCACTTGCAGCAGGGGTCAACGTTGTTTGTTTAACCCAAAACAGTGCATGCCATATCGCATACATACCCTATAGCAGGGTCGCTGGGGTCGCACCATGGAGGGGGGTTGGGACGGGGATGAGGGCGAAGGCAGCGACAACTCCCACCTGTATGCGGTGCTGGGGGTCTCCCGGGAGGCGTCCCCGGAGGAGATCAAGCGGGCGTACCGGTCGCTCGCCGCCGTGTTCCACCCCGATAAGCACGCGGACCCTTCCACACACGACCAGGCTGCGCAGAGTTTTGCGCGGGTGCAGGAGGCGTATGAGGTGGGTGGGGTGGGTGCGTGCATACGCATATATATGCGTGCACAGGCGGGGTCAACGGTTAGTTTGCGGATAGGGAATAACGGTTTTACGGTTGGTCTAGTGGTCAGAGTTTGGTTTGCCGGGGGGTACGCGTGGGTTCCATATGCATGCATATATAACAATGTGTGTGGGTTCACAGGCATGCATGTATGCTTGTACGAGTGGGAAGGTATGGATGCAATTGCTTGGTGCGTTGCTGCTTTTAGGTGTGCCCAGGAGCATTCAAACTTGCACCACCGCCCGTGCAACCCCCATGCTTCCATACCCACAACCAAAACCTTCCAGGACCAAGATTAGCAGTACGCCGGATGCCCATTCCATTCCTTCTCATCCATCCATCCTTACCTTCAAAACATGCCCGTTTCACTATCACCAACCACGCACTCACAAGCAGCAGTACCAGACTAGCCGTGGAGATTGACCAGAGGGGATCAGTCAGTTGCGGGGCCTAACAGTGGGGGTTTGACCAGGGGAGATGACTCAGGAGGGACGAGAACATTGGGGATTGCATATTAGGCATTACCTAGCAGGTGATACCTTGTGGGTCACCCAGTGTGGGTAATGACACAGCTGGTTTTTGCACTCGCGCCTGTGCACCACTCGAATGAAAACAAGAATTAAAATTTTATATGAGTACCCGCTAAGAAACCACAGGCAATGCACGGGCACCAATCCTTACCCCCCTTGGCCCTCCACCCCCCCCAGATCCTGAACGACCCCTCACAGCCCCCACACCCCTCCTTACCCCCCTTGCCCCCCTCCCCAGATCCTGAGCGACCCCTCCCGGCGAGGGGTGTACGACGTGTATGGGCGGCAGGGACTGGAGGCGGGGATGCAGATTGGGGACAAGCTGCGCAGCCGGGAGGAGCTGCGGGAGCAGTGGGCAATTTTCCAAAAACTGCAGGTGGGTGGCGCTAACCCTGCCAAACCCTAAACCCTACACCTGGAGAGGGTGCTGTCCACACGTGCAAGCCTCACCGCCGCCCCCGCATCGCCGCTACCCCACCACCATCGCCACTACTGCACCACCGCATCCACCCACCCCGCGCCCCAGCCACCCCACCACTGCACCCACCCACCCTCCACTGGAGGATTGGCGCATGGAGCAGGCCATCACCACCACCAGCCACTACCTGTTAAATTGAATTGTATGCGTCTCCCTCCCCTGGTGGCCCCACAGACACTGCACCAAATCTTGCCCCAAATACGCCTCCGCCCACCCCATCACCACCCCTGCATTCACATATGCCCGACCCCCACCCACCCAACCCCCACCCCCACAGGAGGAGCGGCGCATGGAGCAGGCCACCACCAGCCGAGGCCACTATGTTTTTCGCATTGACGCGTCCCCCCTGCTGGCTCCAGAGCGGGCAGAGGAGGCAAGGGAACGCGAGGCGATGAAGCACCCGATACTCAGCCAGGTAGATAAAATAAATAAATAAATAAATATGTACGATCACGAGCCATGGAACAATGGGCTCGCTTGCAGGACGCACAGAAGATATTTCTTATTATAAATCACTAATTTAATTTAAATTATATTTGTTTTCTCCTTATATCTTAGTTTTTACAATTCACATGTTCCCATCCTTCCGCCCCGCAGCTCCTGATGCGCGGCGGCACCCTTGCGCCCCTGAGCCGGTGGCCGCAGATGGGCGGAGTGGCCATGACCTCATCCATGGACATGCAGCTGTCGGAGTGGGACAGCGGGAACGCAGGGGGTGAGTGTGTGTGGGGGAGGAGAGGGGTGTTGTTCTTATCGGCTCACCTGCTTGTTGGGGTGGGACAGTGAGATTGCAGGGGGTGAATGTCGCCGCCCTGCCTTGCTGGGGCCTGTGTGAGAGGGGGGGGGGTGAGGGGTAATTGAGGGATGTGCGAGGGGGTGGGAGGGGGATATCCTTGCATGTTGAGGGATGTGCGAGGGGGTGGGAGGGGGATATCCTTGCATGCTTGTGAAGGTGTGTGGGAAGGGGGCGGCGCTGGTGACTGGCGTGAGGCTTGGGTGAAACTTTTCACGGTGAAGGGCTCACTTGAACGTTGACCCACTTGGAAGGCAACGTAAACATGCGTGGTCATGTGCGCCGGAACCCCACACCATGCATGGCAGCTGTACACATTGCACATTCATGCACCCGCCCTCCGGTCGACCCTTGGACCAAGGCTGATTCAAACACTCCACGCGCACACATCCCACCCACCCACACACGCACACGTGCCATGCGCCTGCCTGCCCCCTTTCAGCACTTAACTTCCAAAGCCCCCCCACCCCCCACCCACCACCCACCCCATCCCCCACCGGCTGCAGGTCAAGTGGTGATCAACCGGCGAGGCAGCGGCAGCAGCTTCGTGGCTGGCTACCGGAGGATGCTGTTCCCAGATCTGTCTCTGGAGGCGCATGGCATGCTGGGTGAGGCGAAACAGTGTGTAGGCTTGACTGTTGAATAGCGCATGGTCCCTGGCCTGTGAGGCGAAACAGTGTGCGTGTGTCGACTATGGAACAGCGCATGTTCCCTGCCCTGTGAGGCAAAACAGTGTGTGTGTTGACTATTGGCTAGCGCGTGGTCCCTGACCTGTGAGGCGAAACAGTGTGTGTGTTGGCGCATGCTGTTTTTGGATCTGTCTGTGGAGGCGCATGGCATGCTGGGCGGGGCAAAACAGTGCATATGTATCGACTGCTAAAGTAGCGCATGACCCCCAGTATTATCTGTGTAGGGTTCAGGCATGCGCCCTCCTCCATTATTTGCCACTCCCCCTTGCCATTCCCCCGCACTCTCCCCAAAGATTTGCCGTATGTGTCCATTGCAGGCCTGAAGACCCTTTTGAGCCTCCAATCCACGCAGCAGCTTGGCCCGCACGCGTCAGCCACCCTGTCGCTGAGCTGGCAGCCGCAGGTTGGGGTGGGGATGGAGCTGGTCACGTCGAGACAAATTACTCAAAAGGTGGGGACAGCTAGGTTCGTTCGTTTCCAGAAAAGAAACTTCCCAACAGCACTTCCTCACCTGAAGACATGTTTCTTGGGGGGAAGTTAGTGTAGTCCCTGTGTGATCAGCGGGGATGGGAGGTGGAGGAGAGCATGTGGGCTGAAAAGCAATTGGGCTGTCGGTGGTGTTGTTGCGATGCAAGCTTTCTCTGTATACCACATTCACACACCTGGCTCATACTTGTGTGCATTGCAGGTGCTCTGGAGGTCCAGGTGCCTGCTGGCTAAACCCTAACCCTGATTCTAAATACCCTTGTGCATGCGACTCACGTGCCTGCTGTCATGCCGTACGCCGCAACCCCCTTCTGTGAACCTAAACCCTAAAATCCTGAGCCCTGAACCCTAAACCCCCCTGCTGCAGCTGACTGGGGAGCTGTCTTGGGTCCTTGGGCCCCCTGAGGCAGGTGGGATGGGGCTAAGCCTGGTTAGGAGGGGAGAAAAAACCATTCTGACGGGCCAAGTGCAGGTATGTGAGTGTGTGTGTGCCTGGCACCACTGTTGTGCAGTGTGTGTTGTTGCTTTGCATGCCAAACCGCCTTGACATCACTACCTGCTGGGGGGAGCAATTGCTTTCGCTACCCACCCTGGCCCCTCGTGACCTGCATATCTCATGTGTGTACTCTTCAGCTATGCATATTTTGAATGCTTCAAATATCTGTATATCTGCCTTCCTAAGGTGACAGTCGTGACTGGCATCTGTCTCTATTTGAAGAGTACCTTTTTTCCCTATATTCATGCCCCTCGTATCCAGGTGGGCGTCGCGACTGGCATTTCAGGGCGGGTGGTGCGGCGGGTGGGGGAGAATTATAGCGTCAAGGTTGGGGCCAAATTCGGGACCACCGGGGTGGAGCTGGATGTGGGCGCATCCATGCGCATTTCTGAGACCACCAGCGGGGGCATGTCTGTGGTGTGGGGCATGCAGGTGTGCTGAAGGAGGGGTGAGGGGGCCATGTAGGTGTGTTGCCAATGGGGGAGGGAGTGAATGTTGGTGCGCCGGCAGGGGGGTGAATCGGGGTGGGGTGTGTGCCATCCCACTGGGAGGCATGCCAGTGTGGGGATTGAGGTTTTAGGGTAATATGGGGTTTTGAATTGCTTGGGCCTGCTGGGAGGTACAGGGCAGTCTTTGCCAAGCTGGCATGACGGACAGCTGCGCTTGTCACAATAGCCGCAGGGTGACAACCCAGTGGGTGCGTAAAGCAGTTGGGGCAAAATGTCTCTGTCAGAAAGGGCTACTGCGTGTCAAATGCGCCGCAAACGCCCCACGGGAATAGTACTAAGGATACCAAGGGTCTCATTGCGCTTTTAAATTTGCAGGGCATCACCTTCAAGGCCAGGATGGCACGGTCAGGCAACGTGTTCGAGTTCCCCGTATTATTGTCCCCTTCCTACCAAGACTACAGGATCCTGGTGGCCTCCTATGTGGTACCCCCCCTGCTGTCGCTGGCAATCAACTATGCAGTGGTCAAGCCGGTGGTGCGGTACCGAAAGCGGCTAAGGGTAAGGCACAAAACCCTAAAAATCCTAGTCCTCAAACCCTGAACCCAAGCCAGAGATTAGGCATCACACCACCCGTGCCGTGCTCCATCCACATTGACTCTCCTTTAAAACAAGGGGAGTACTTTATCAGCAGTTAGGCTTGATCACCAGCATGATGAGCATTGGGAGCACAAGCACAATCAGCTCACGCTTACAAAAGGGGTTCAAGTTTTGGGGATGCCAGTCACCAGCACACACATTCTGTATTTTTTATTAGGTTTTTATTCACCTTGAAGCCCTCCTCTCATCCACCCCCAGGCGCAGCAGCGGCGAGCGGGCAAGGCCAGTGAAATCACCAGCGCCCTGCGGGAAGCCAGGCGCACAGCGACCCTGGTTGCGCCCGTGGCGCAGCGCAAGCTGGGGCGGGAGATGGCGGAGGGGGGGCTGGTGGTGGTGTCTGGGGAGTATGGGATGCTGGAGGAGGGGGCGGCGGGGCGGGTGCCGTGGCCGGCGGCAGGGGGGGGCGCGGGGGCGGGTGGGACGGGGAGGGGGGAGCGGGCGGAGGATGAGGAGGGGAGTGAAGAAGGTGCGGTTGTGTGTGGGGGGGACTGGTGGCTCACCCTGGGTATTGAATCCGTGGTGTGGGTGGCAGTGGAACAGTGTGCTTTGGAGAAGTATATATACATGGTGTGTTGTCAATACAAAATGAATTTCTTGTTTTGCTTTATACCTTGCAATAAATGAAATTTACAGAATAACAGGTGTATTTTTACAAAACAACAGATCTTTCCCTTCAATATGCTGTTGCTTATGTGGGTGTGGTCCTCCCCAGGTGATGAAGCCGCAGCGGCCTCCACAGCCGACCTCCCCCACACACTAGACGTCACCATCCCCCTGCGATTCATGGTGGATAAGGGGACCCTGCACTTCTACCCAGGTAAGGCATTGCACCGACAAGGAAGGGGAAACAGGCCTGTAGGATGTTGGATTAGGTAACCCCGAGCCAATCAGGGGCTGCTTCCACCAATGATGTTATAACAGGCCACGCACTCCTGCCCTCGCATTGAAAACCTGCTGCCAAGCGCCAACCCCAGATCTCCCACAGCAGACTCGTATCCTACTCGTTTCACCTTACTTCATCTCATTTTCCCTATCAGAATTTTGCTAAAGATGATATATTTTAAACTTTTGGCTATACACAGTTAGATTAAGGCCCCCATTCCCCCTCCTCCCAGATGTGTCCAAATCCGGCCTCATGGGCTTCTGCGACATTGCGCCCGGGGCGCCCAAGCAGCTGCGGGTGTGTTACCTGTGGAGGGGCAAGCCGCACGAGGCGCTGGTGGGGGACAGCGCGGGGGTGGAGCTGCCGGGGGGCGGGGCGCCGGTGGCGGACCCTGTGCGCGCGGCTGCGGTGATGGAGTCTGCTCGGGAGCAGGGGCTGTTGCCGGGGGCTTGATGGGGGGCATTAGGGATGGGGATGGATCGTTGGGAGGGATTAGTTGGTATGCGGAGCGCTGTGATTATGGATCCAGGGATCAGTTTTGGTGGATATTGGACTCAATGCGCATGGTGCCACTGCGTTCATGAAGGGTTTGGGTGCCACTGTGTAGCATCGCTGCGGAGTCTGCATGGGAGCAGCGGCTGGTGCCAGGGGTGGAAGAGGAGTGGGGTTGGGGCTGCGATCATGGGAGCTCTGGGTGCAGCGGGAGTGATGGCTGCCTGGTGTCATGTCAGATAGTGTATCTAAAATGACGCCTGGCTGTCATCAGCGCTGACGCACCCAGAGCTGCCCATGAAGACAGCCCCAACCGCTTGCACTTCCACTTGGTGAAGAGTGAAAGTGGGGGATGTGCGCTCGGGTGGGAAACTGTTATCGGGTTGGGGTGATCGGGTCCAGGCGATGCAGTGTAGCAATGGAGAGCCGTTTTTAACACCATTTTGGGAGGGAGGCGTGAGCATCAGTCTGCCAGCGACCAGTGTTTTCATGGTATGCTATGTTGGTCGGGTCCACTGGACGATTGACAACAGTTCAAACATAGATTAAGGGTACCCTTTCAAAGTGGAGTTTGGGTGGGTTGCAAGCATGGCTGCGTCTCTCTGGTACCTGCGCGTTGTCAATGCCTGGAACATGCTCCAAATGGCTGTCTGTAATTCACAATGTCAATGTGATTTACACATGTGGCCACTCATGTGGCCATCTCAAACAAATTGTAAAGCATTAAATATTGCAAATATTTGAAATTCAATAATGGCTGTCGGGCTCCACAGTGACTGCACATGGGATCCCGGTGGGGTATTGGCTGGGACTCTTGAGATTGAAATGATTTAAAATTGGAACTGTTTGAAACTGTCCATTCCCCACCCAATGGACAGTTTGATTGGGGGTAATGAGGATGCCAATTCGGGAGCTGTCAGCACTGTTACCGCACTGAAGGAAAATGTAGTCTAAGCTTACAAGATCTTCTACAAGCCTTAGGTGGCTTGTGACTTAGTGCGCTTGCCAAGCCCCCGAGGGCAACTTTCAATGTTTTTGTATAGCCTAGCCTGAGGCAGGGTCCACACTGCAGCTGGCACTGCCTGGCCAGACTGAGTGTCAATACTGCACTGCACCGTGTCAACCCTATGATAAAGTTTATAAGATTGATAAAGATCAATTAAGAGACTGTGCACATGTGGCATCAACATGTGAAGCATGCTGTGATGCGCCTTCCTACCAGAACCATCGATGCCAGAAGTCCTGCTGCAAAATCACAACCTGATCCCAAAGTCGGGATGGTACGTTTCTGGGCGCACAAATTGACTTCTGTTGTCCCTTCCCGGTCCGTGTTGTTTGGCTGTGATTTTGTGTCGGAGCGTGGACCCCTTGAAGTGGTACACATACGCGGCTGTATGGAGGCAAACCTTCTGTCGCCGGGTAACACGTCTGGACACATCCATTTCTTGGCCAATCACCTGCACAGAGGTTAAACCCCCCAGATTTTAAGTTCTAATTATACCTTGAAATACCATTATGATCAAGCCACCGTGGAAAACTAGGTGTTTTGCGTGAATATTATGATGCAGAGCCTGCTCGATGTATCGGCAATGGTACAGCGTACAGGGTTCACATGGACCGTCTCATGAGCATGCGCAAATCTAATGATGGATACCCTTGCGTTTGCTGCATTTAATGCATTCAATATAAATGAAGGGTTTTTCATGCAATGTGACTCAAATTGGGCAACAGGGTCAGTTCTCGAGTAGATACATATCATGCAACCCATTTTTTCAAGATGCTGTCCTGAGTGAAGCACATGCGCAATGAGTTGACAAGCCTGTTCTGAGGCTGCACGCCATGGTTGGCAACACTGTAATTTCTCCAAACGATGACTTAAGTGGAATGATGGCTATGCATTCTAGTAAATACAGAAATTGCTAGTGCTGTACATGTCATTGAACCTGCCTCCGTTTCCTATTTGGGTACGGTATACTACTTGCCTTATTGTTGGGGTCAAATAGGAACCCAGGCTGGTACTCAAAGTCCGCTACCCGGGGCACTCCAAAAAAGAAGCCCGAAAACGCCCTTGTTACATGTCGCAGCACTGGTGCTTCGCTAGCAGAGTCTGCCCGCATGTCCAGCATCCTTTGTACCCGTGCGTAGTTGAAGGGGTGGTGTACAAGCTGCATAGCGCGGGGTGACAGCTGGTGCACCACCTCTATGCCATCCCTGTTGCCTACAAACCCCATCCCTGCACCGCGCATGTATGTGCAATTGGAGATGTGCACGGTGTTAAAATACAGTGATCTAATTTTCAAAATACATCTGCGCAACATCATGCATGCCAGCTGGCGTTAAAGGGCTGACCATGAACCAATTTAATCAATTTATTGTCGCAATGCAAACTGATCTGACAGGGATGTAAATGCTAACAACATGGCATCATTATTGATATTACATGCACACTGACAGCAAAACCAGATCAGCATCAGCCTTGCCCAAGCTTGCGCCACCCAACCCTGTCCTTACACTGCTTTGTAACAACATGGCATGGCCGTATTGAAAGACGGGTATACCCTCTCCCCACCTCCCCCCTATGCCTACCTTGCATGGTGCTCATTGGTGTGATGAGGCCACACCTCCCACTGTCAGTGCTCAGCCCTGCCATCAGCTTTGTGAGCACGCCATCTGGCACCAGCACATCGTTGTTGATGATGAAGAAGTGGGTGAGGTGGGTGTGGTTCAGGAAGTACTGCCACGCAAGGTTCCAGCTGTGGGTCACTCCCAGCGGCTCTGGGGGAGAGATGACGGTGATATTGAGGTGGGCCAGCGACTGCAGTGGGCACGGGAAATAGAACCGAGCAGGTGTAAGACAGTTGCTGTCGAGTGGCAATTGTAATATGACACTACGCAGTGTATATATTGATTAACAAAAAGAGCAGGTCAGTTTTCAATTCTAATAATCTTTTTTATAGTGGATTGCTATGAGAAAAAGGAAAACCATTGCCTGCTGCTCCGGCCTCTATTTTACGTTGAAATGCACTGTTAGGCTTCATGCCAGTATGGAAGAACTAATAACTATTGCTGAGGGGATGAGACAATTTGCGCAGCTGCAGAGCAAGGCTGAGCCATCAGCTCTTAATATGGAGCAACACTCTGTGCAATACAGGTTGTCTAACCATGCACAATGCGTGGATTCTAGACCCCCCCTGATGGCAGTACATGGTGCAGGGTACATGGCAGTACAACCATAGAATACACGGCAGCACAATTTGTCTTACCATGCGTGTAGAATCCACACTGAGCTCATCCACCACCAGCAGGTCAAACCTGTCTCTGACTGTCGCCAAGGAAGTCAGCAGCAAGATGGTTTTCTCCCTAGTAGTATGGGATGACAGTTTTTAGTAGTTATTAAAGCCCCACCTGGATAAAGTCCAATATCAAAATTAGATCAGACAGCTAGTTGTTTGAATTGCTCAGAGTCTGTGGGATCTCTGCCACCCCGGGGGCTGGCAAAGTCACTTCAAGTAAAATTAGTAATAATCAGTAATTAGTAGTAATAACCAGTATTTGTAATAACTAGTAACACATACCACACGTTAGCGGTCGAGACAGCCACCAATGCATGGAAGGGCTGTCTGGCACCGGCAGCAGCTGCTTGCCCGCATGCAGGGCACCGGTAGCTGCAGTCAGGTTGCGAAGCGGCGTCCCAAGAGCTGTCGCTGTGCCAGGCAGTTCCAGCAGGCGAGTCAGAGATCGCCGCCTGTATGGACAAGTTTAAATTACTAATAAAAGGAGACTCCTGAAGAAAACACCGAGGTTGCACTGATGCCACTAGGGACTGTCCATTTGGTGAGAACCCTAAACTTCAGTAACCAGAGAGGTAATGAGCGAGGGATGGACTTTCAATCTGTTCAGATAGCCTCCAAGGTGAGACTGTCACGGTGTAGAGACCGTGCTCCCGGCGTAAATTACCGGCAAGTGGTGATAATGTATTATAATTCTAATTTCAGTTGTTATACTGCATTGAGTTACAATGTCAACTGTTCATCAACACAATTACGATCAATGACGTCAAGCAGAAAATAGAATAAATCAGGAGGCCTTTGATAAACCTGCAACAATAATGATATTCTGGCATATGATATAATACATATTATTTAATATTATGATAAAGCGTTATATTTCTATTTTGGCAAATATTGATTGTGCAGAACAAACCTGCACCAAGAGAGCATCCAGTTCTTCAGAGATGCTCCAGCAACCGGTTGGTGTTTGGTCTAGCTGCGCAGGCCTTTCCCTTGCAGACTCGAGCGTTGGCATTCCTAGCACTACGCAAAATGCGACGCAGATGCGAAGCCACCAGACACCAAACGACCCCATTTCTGCCACCAGCAATTCAGCAACTCTGGCAGAAGGCTAGGAAAGATGACGATAATTGCTAAAGTTTCGAGGCTGGGGTGTCGAGACCTCAAGCTCAACGAGAGACATGCCTCTAAAGTGAGCAGCCGGCGACGCCACAGACCGTCAAGGGTTTTGGAGGGTTGAGTTGAACTGCCATTGCCACAGTGCTCACTGGCCAATCAGGTCTGAAGTTCGTTGTCACTTTGCTGTTGCCCTTACTCAAACGACTCGTCACGATGGATGCCGCTAGCTGGTTTGAAATGCAGGTATCAAGGTGATAGAGATTGCGTTGTACAGTATTGCTGCAGTGAAGCTGAGCTTGACACTGATTTAGAAGCTGAAGCTGAGGCTGACAAGTGTCCTTTGACCCAAAAGTGATAAAAGGTTCCTTGGCAGAACAACTACCTTGAGGGACTCTTTCATGCCAGTTTTTGCACGTTTAACTAAGTGTTTACTGCCTCAATATATTACAACACCGCATTGCAAGTGAGGTGTGTGCATGTATGCAATTGCTCACCTGGTTCAGCAGTATCGAAGGGCGGTCATATGTCATATGTATTGTAATTACTTTGAAAGTAGTGCAATGGGGGAAGTGCCCGTGGCACTGCAAAAGGATACTTACTCAGTGTGCGCAAGCCTCAGGGTGGCAGGGCCCGTCATGCTTTAACCACGTTATAACCTGTGCGTGGTCCCGCCATGCCCCAAAGCGCATGAGTCACTCCTGAGCACTCTGATTCAAGACAAAGTCCTTCAGTCTATACAATATTAGAAATATTTGATCAACAATATTGCGCCAAAGGAGGAACAAAACCGTGACAGATGTGTCACAACAGACTGCCAAAATAGCTGTGGACCACTTCATCATGATGAATCCAAGCAACATGGCATTGGCGTCTCATGCAAACTCCAAATCCTTGCAATGTCTATTTCTGAATAGAGAAAGTCCTTAAACGTCCCTGCACGCCACATTGAGCACCCATACCCTGGATATAGGAACGCCAGGCCAAATTTTGAACCAGGTGTCAGTTTGTAAACTCTATGTCATGCCCCATCGCTAAAAGCTGCATGCGCATACTATGCTTAGCATGGAACATGGCACCAATTTTCATCTGAACTTTGGCAATGAGCCGACTCGATGCCCTGCTCATAGCCTACCAGCAGGGCATCCAGTCGGTGCACTGCCAGAGTTCAGATGAAAAAAGGTTCCATGTTGCCCCCATCAGACCCTCCAGTGGAAGCATCCAGAAGAGCTGAGCTAATACTCTGGAAGTGTGTCGTCTCACACCATCAGCGCCCGGTGACAACATTACTCCGGCTCTGGCTTTGGGAACACCCCCATCTCGCACAGCCCATCCCGCAGGGAGCGGCAGTCCGCGATTGCCGATGGCAGCTGCGCCCCGTCATCTGTGTTGTTGAACATCAGGTACACGTGGCGCCCAATGGCAGCCCACTCAATTTCAAAGGGGAAATTGCAGCTATCATCCAAAAATGTCTTTGTGAGACATAAAAATATGGTGAATGGCATGGCCGGTATCACAAGCATCACAAGAGTTCAGAACCCTCACTGTATGAAATTGTTGGAATCCACACAAAAGACAGCCGATCATGCCATGATGGTTGTCCACATGTGGTATGAATGCACCGCATCCAGCGCTGGCGTAACAGGAGCTAGCTAGACGTGGTGCACGCATTGATCCCAAGGATGATGGTGGAACACTACACACTGTTTTTGATCCCTGCGATGATGGTGGAACACTATACACTGCTTTTGAAAGCCATTCCTGGAGCTAGAGCTGTCTAGAGCTGGTGCACATGGTCTCAGTACCCCTACCTTGCCAGCAGCCCCATGGAAGCACACGTACGCCCCCCAGCTACAACCATCAAGCGGGTACTCTGTCGGGGGGGGATGCGTTCCCCCCGCCATCCCTTTCACCCACGACTCCCACTCCTCAGGCACCACCTCCACATCCCCTGACCCCTCTCCTGAGGATGACGTTGGAGTGGTGGATGGTGGGTGCACGCCCTCCACCCCTGCTGGCACCTCCGGTGATGGGGAGTTGCGTGGAGGGGGGTGCACGTCGATGGCGCATAGGCACCAGTTGTTGCGCCGGAAGATGCTGTAGGTTTCCTGACAGAACCAGGAGGGGTGGCGTAACTCAAATGCAAAGTGGCCCTGGGGATCCAGCACCTGTCAAGGACAGGGAGAAGAATCTCAAGATCTTACGTCAGATTTTAGCACACTGTGCCTGCACGCTACGGCACTAAAATTGCAATTGTGATTGCGGTCGTCGGAAACGGCTATCATCAGTCGTGCTATGATGCCCGGAAGACAGTGCCACTCTTCATACATCACACACGCACCTGACTGGTGCCAACTCCCACACCGCACCAGGGGGTCCTCAGGAGTTTACTTAACTATACATTGTTTGATCCCCCCCCTAGGTTCAAGCGCACATGCCTTACCTCCCCAAGTGCTTCCATTCGCTCCAGGTTGCTCCCCTTGTCCCCTCCCTTGCGCCAGGTGGCTAAGTTCTCTGGGAACTGGAACAGCACAGGGCCATGGTGGGGATCCAGGCGCTGGCACCGGCCCTGCAGGCACAGCCACACGTTGTACTCACGGGTGCCATGGTGCATTGTGAGACATGGCAATACATGTAACACGGAATCCATGCTGCCATGACCCAGGCATGCACAGGCACACATGGCAACGATGGCACGTTACCCAAAGGGTTTGCACGAGGCTCGCATGGCGGGAAGATCATATCAGTGCATGGCACCATGATGGCACATGCTGCCATGAGATTAGCCACCATCATGAACGTATAAAGACACATAGAAAGGGCAGGACTTGCCGGAAAGGACTCTTTGCACTAGGTACACACAGGGCTCGCATGGCTGAGACACCTGGAGACACACACAGCAGACATGACAGTACACGACTCCTGTAACATGTATCGTACGAGAGGATGCCGGCTCTCTCATACACACATGTGTAGGGCAGAGCAGCACTGTGCAGTGTGCGCGTACCCAGAACTGGCCCCACTTGTCCCTGAACGCCGCGTCCACTTGTCAGCCTGCGCTTGTGTGTGAAGTACAGTGGGAGCCACGTAATCGAGTAAGGTTTTAATGGGCGAAAATGGGGGTGGCACTTCAATGCCCAGGATGTTTT
>JAULBX010030597.1:0-14708 GCA_032358255.1 Heterotrichella gracilis
GCAGCCACCGCTTCTTACCCCTGACATGAAAAGTGCGGGTCAAGATGGTGGTGCAAGTAGAGTTTGAAGCCTAGGATAGTAAGCATTGGGCATGGTCAAGACCAGGATAATAAAGGGATGTCAAGATATTGGCAGCCAACCAGAGGGCAAGGTGAGGAAGGCACTCCATGCCTTCCCTAACCGCAAACTCCACAAACTTCCAAAGCAGTATGGCTTGGTCACGCATTTGAACCCCCTAAAACCTTTCAACCTTGACCACCCAAGATGGCCAACAGGTTGGCTAACAATGCAAGGCCGCCTTTCATGTTTGCAAGAGCCAAAATAAAATATAGAAAGCATGAAGTTTCAGGCAACAATGTGCTGCTTCTCAACCTTTCAGTGGACTTGTCTAGCCACCGGATTGGGAATGTGGCGCAAGCTGTGGGTGGATTGATCTAGCTATTGCAGTGGAATGTGGCGCGACTCCCCCGCCCTAGGTGCATTGCAGTGACTTTCAACATCCACTGTGCCTCCCCCCCAATCGTTCCCATCCCCGCATCCACCCACCCACCTTGCAGCATGTGGCAGCGGCTGGAACACAGTGCCAATCCTCTCCCCACCCAATATCTTGGGTATGTTCCCTGGCTCAGCTGCTGTGCATATGACCATCTTGCACCCCGCAGCAGTGGCGATGCGCGCAGCGGTAAGCTTGGTGGCCATGCCGCCTGTGCCCCACTGGCTGCCGGAGGTGCTGGTGTCAACCTGGGTGGTGATGGGGTGTGGGTATGGTGGGTGGGTGTGTAGGTGTGGGGGAGGCGGCGTGGGTGAGAGTGTGCGATGGAGGGTGTGAGGACCAGGGTCTGGGTGCGGGTGTGATTGTGGCTGTGGGTGCAGGTGTGGGTATTGGGGCTGTGGGGCCGAACGCGTGGTGGTTGGGTATTGGGGATGTGGGTGGGGGGTGGGTGTCTGGAGAGTGCCATTCAAGGTAGGTGGGGAGGGGCATGCAAAGCAAAGGTGTGTAATGGGAGGGCCAGACAATAGAGGAAGGGTGAGGTGATCCCGTGACATGGCGGTACAACTGAGCACATCGCATGGTTGCCTGTGGTCAGGCGGTGCAGCGTGACTGGACCCATCGTCTTTATGTGTGCGAGAATGCATTTTCCGGCAGTCGAGACCACATCAGGTGGGATTGTGCACAATAGCTGCACATCCCCTGGTCCAGACCTGTGGGGTCACAGATAGCAATTTGAATTATGAAGGTACCCTCATCCAATGAGCATGCGGCGCACCACATCGCACCGCAGCACAGCTGAGCACAGGGGCCACAAAGTGGCAAACCTCGCCATTGTGCACCCATGCTATGGATTTGTTGCCAGCAATGCTCATGCCACCTTTGCCCCAACAGCTGCTACCAGAGGTGTTCCATGCATTTGCACCCCAAACTTTAAGCCTGCACCCTAAACACTCACCGCCAGCTTGGTGATATCAGCCACCTGGTAGATCGGCTGCGCCTTAGGGTCCACGTTAGGGTTTGCGGTGTACAGGTTTGGCACATCTGTCAGGAGGAACAGCCAGTCAGCTTGCACCAGCGCGGCAACCTGCAAAGGGGTGGGTGGAAGGTGGTCGAGGGCAGGATATTGATATAATCACTGCATTGCTGTGACAGTTTCCCTTACCCCTGTGAGTTGATTGGGGCTGTGAATGCAAGGGCAATTGACATTCCCCCGCCATCCATCCACCTATAAGATGAGCCATTGTACAACCACCAAACCGGCCCCTGATACCCCACATCCCCACACACCACCTACTGCACCAGCACGTGCATTCCCCAACACCATATTGGCCACACACCCACATTGCTACGACGCCCAACCACTCCACCAGTCACCCCTTCCCCCCCACACACTTGCACCGCCACTTGCTCAGTGACCACCCACCACCGCGGCAACAGTGCACCATTGTCCCCCCACTACCAGCGCCACCCCACCCCCCTGACCCCACCTGCACCGCCAGCGCGCCACTGCCACATCCTCACCCATGCGCGACAGATGTTCATTGACCCCCTCGCCCGGCACCCAATCATTGTGCCCCTGGCTCCCTGCCTAAGAAGCACAGTACCTTACTGTCACCTCCCCCCTTCCCAACCCCCCACCTGCGCAGTTAGTACGCCATTGCCACCACCCCACCGCCACCCACCCGTGCTGACAGTGCGGTATTGGCCCCCCGCCTCCCCCCCCACACACACCCGCACTGACAGCTGTGTCATTGCTCTCTGGGCCAACCGCGCATCCCTGCTCCCCAGCTGCCAACAGTGCGCCACATCCGCACTCCCGCCCCTCACATCCGCCACCAGCGCCGAGAGCCCGTCATTGCCCCCACCTCCACCGCTATCTCCACCACCACCAACAGCCCATCACTGCTCCCTCCCTTCCCCCCTCACCTGCCGCTACACTCCTGCCGTGACAGCACATCATTGTAATCCTCCGCTCACTTCCCCTTACTCCTTACCTGCAGAAATGGCGCACCAATGCCCCCCCTCCTCCGCCTCCCAACCTGTGCTGACAACGCGTTTACTGCCCGCCTCCCACCACCGCCCCACCTGCGCCGACAGCATGTCGGTGTGCCCATTCCCCGCTGCCACCATGACAACCACCACCACCTGCCCTGTCAAATTGTCATTGCCACGTATCCGCGGCCCCTACCTGACAGTGCGATCTTGCTCCCCACCTCATCCGCCCCGACCCACATGCACTGACAGCTGTCTCATTGCCCCTGGGTCAATCACCCAGCCAGCGCATCATTGCCTCCCTTTCCCTCACCTGCCAACAGCACGCCATTCTCGCCCGTCCCTCCACACACCAATCGCCACCACCGTGCCATACGCCCCCCCCCCTCCCACACACACATCCGCCACCAGCGCCGATAGTCCGTCATTGTCCCCCTTGGCCCCAGTCCCCACTTCCATCAACAGCTCATTCCTGCTCCCCCTCTCCACCCCTCACCTGCCCTGACAACGCGTCGCCTCCTGACCCCACCACATTACCCCCTCTTGCACCAACAGCGTGGTATCGGGCCCCTGCCACCAATGCCCAAGCACGAAAGTGACCCCCTCCACTAGCTCCCCTCCCTCTTTCCCCACCTGTGCCGACAGCGTGTCGTTGTCCCCAAACCTCAGCTGCTCCACCGCCACTGTGTCATTCTCGTTGATGACCGGTACCGCCCCGTAGCGCAGCAGCTCCTGGAAAGTGTTGCGCGCGTTCAGGTATTGGCCGCGGTTGGACAGGTTGTCCTGGGTAAGGAGCACCTGCGCGCAGCGCTGCGGGGGAGAGAGGCAGAGGGGTTAAGGTGGCGGTGCCAAGGTTGGACAGCGGTGTGGTGGGTGTGGAGGACATGGGCGCAGTGCTGCAGAGGGGTGGGAGTGGGGGATGTGGTGGGGAATGAGGTGGGGGAGAAGTCAATGATGATGTGGTCTGTGTCGGGTCTATCGCAGGGGTGAGCAGGGCAAGGTGGACGCAGGGTGCGCATGGGGATCCCTAACCCTAGGAGAGGGTTTTGCTATCACACTCCTTGTGTACTTGACCAAGGTTCTTGGCAAGAACTCCTCGGCGCACTACTGCACGAGACCTAGGGCTTTGCGTTTCCAATTCAAAATCCCTGAATTTGCAGCTCACTTACCAGCCCCAGTGCTGAGAAGAAGTCATCGTAGTAGCGCATGAGGTGCACCTGGCCCACAGCCGCCAGCGCCTGCTTCTGAGCCAAACCAGAGGGCCGTGCAGCCAGGCCCAGGCGCTGGCACCCCACACCCACAGCTCCACTGGACACTATGAGGACGTGATGGCCTGGGGATGGGGAGGGTGGGTGGGTTATCGTCGGGTCGGCAGGCGTTGCAGTGGCAGATGTTGGCGGTGCGGGGGGTGTTGCAGGTTCGGAATATCCACAAATGAGCTGCCCGCCTGCCTCTCACACCAAGCACATGACACCGTGTACCCTACACATATACAAACCCTAGCACCCCAAGCACCCACCTGCTGCCTGCAGGTCCCTGGCCGTCTCGCACACCCCTGCCAGTGCGGTGAGGTTGAGGCACTGCTGGTCGGCTCGCAGCAGGCTGCTGGTGCCAACCTTGATGACCTGAAAGGGGAGAGATTGGAGGTGGTGGGTGAGAGTGGGCGGGGCCCCGAGAGGGCGAGAGCAGCGCTTTGCTTGTGTTAAGATTGCCCTACGCTGTTACCTGGAGTGACCAGGACCTGGACACTGGAAAACGGCAAAGGGGTGGGGTGCTATAGGTAGCACTGTAGTCCATGCCATAGTGGACACTAGTATATATGCATGCATATGGCACGGAACAGATCAACACACACAGCGTGTGAAGTATTCGTGAACCGTTGCACAAGTAGTAAATGCAATTTTGAATATACTCTGGTCACCAGCAGTATCGCCTGCGTGTAGAGCTGGTGCTTGCATGGGGATGGCTGCTTCACCACAATACACCAAGTATTGCGGGCACTCACGATTATCTGGCTGTTTGCATTGCCCCCTACGACGCGCCCCGCGCTCTGTGATTGTCGCATTGCTGAGGTATCACAAGTGGCAGGCTGGCAGCAGAGCACCTAGCTAGGCGGTGCACCTCGTCAATGTTTGAATTGGCATGGCCAGATGGCAACGCCACAACGCATGCAACGCAGTACTACAGTGGCTTGACGAGAGTTTGGTGATCAGTTGAGGTGGGTAATCGCTGCGTGAAAATGCTCTCCACGGTGTACAGGTTGACAGTCTTATCCCTGGGTGTGCCAGGATATACCCAATTGACCTAGAGGGTAGCACAGTGGCACACGCATGCATGCATAAAGGTCTGGCTCGGGGGTATTTGAAAGCCATACACCAGCACCCTTGCCTATAGCTGAAGCAGTTGTTCCAGTTGCTCTCCCTGTTTCAACAGAGACCACAACCCACCAATAACGTTATATCAGCTGATTGGATCTGACACCTCGTGTGAACCCTGTGGGACAGCTAGGTTGGTAAGATGTCGTAGGAGAGGCAGCTAAGGCACTTGCGGGTCTAACCCAGCTTGGAGAGATGTATGCCTACTATGGATTGGGGTACGTCCCTCGTGGATCCAGCTCCGTGGGTGTGCACTTGCATCGTGCTGGGTGGGTTTCACAATGCCCTGCAGCAAAGGCCTAACACAAACGAACCCACTTCCCTACAGGGGCGAGAACGAAACTTTCAAAGACACGAAGAAGGCTCGGGACGCCAAGAAAGCCGTGAGACGGGCAACAGGGTACGTCACTAACGTGCTCATAGCATGCAAGCCAACATATGCATGCATATGCACATCGGCTTGCCAATTCCGTCATAGCTACTGGACAGGTGATCTAGGGGTGTCATTAACCTGTGTTGTTGCAACCATGCCACCATGGGTGTGTCAGTGTCACCATTAATCTTACGGTGCACCATACCCATGGATGGCTCCCTTCTCAGCCCATCCATAACCCTACCCTGCAGGACCCCCTCCGCCTCCACCGCCACCCGCACACAGCCCGACACAGCAGCAGGTGGCGCCGCAGCTCCCGCCCAGCAGCCTTTTCTGTTCCGCATCCCCCTCCTGGGGCCCCTGCTGTCGGTCATGTGGTTCTGCCTCATGTTTGCTTTCGGGCCTGGGCCAGGGGCCCACAAGGTGCAGCTGGCGACCCTAGGAGGGTTGTGGGAGGAGGCGGATATCGATGCTGGCAAGGGGGAGAAGGCGCGGGTGAGAGCCAGGAGGCGCACCGAGGGGTTGGCGCTAGGGAGGGGGCATGCGGGATGAGGGCGGCGCGATGTACCCTGGGTGTGGGATGAAGGACTGTGCCATTCTCGAGGTGTTTGCTGCAGACAGGCAGCTGCAGCACCCTGCCTGAGGCAGCATTGTGTGACAGCCTGTTGAGGGACTGCGCCTATAAGATCCATATAGCAGTATGAACATGATGGCCTGTTAGTTTCTCGTGGCACTGTAGTGCTGGGACAAAGGCCCAATTTGGTAGTAGCATGCTCAAGCCCATTGGGTGTTGGGTAATGTGCACAGTAGTGCTGTAGTTGGATAAAATGCTGTACCATAAATTTTCTTTTCTCCTCGTTAAATGTCTTGTATTGCATATTTTTCAACCCATTTGCGTTCCAGGTATTATGCGTTCCAGCAAGCTAGGTTGGCAGTAACCCTTTGCGCCAGCCAGTCACATTGTAGTTCCGCATACACCATCTCTTTCCTGGCGGGGCCAACCAAATTATCGTGTGGCTCGAGGCCACTCATGTAGGCTTGGGGCGTCTTACAACTCATCGTTTGGTGAACAGACTGCAAGGCAACGCCACGCCACTGATGCCTGCTACTATTTTCCAAGGCGGCGTAGCTTTTTAGGCTGTGGGTGTGGCTTTGAGCCAGAGTGACGGTGAATTTTCCTTATTTAATTAGCCCATTTTGTACCCCACACCCATCATGCAAACCCATCTACCTATTTTTGCTGGGCTGCAAGTTGGAACGTATGGGCATTAGTTGCGCTGCCACTCCCCAGCAATATTTCTCTGTTAATCAGGCAGGCGATGGTCAATTGGAAGTGAGAGCAGGTGGGTAAAACCACAGACATTACCTGAAATACTCTTTAACTTCTCACCAAGTGACACGTCAGCAAGCAGTGCAAAGATTGCAGGCAGGACACATGGCAGAAACTCTCGCCTTCAAAAGGGGACTCTCGGAATGGCCGAAATTGCGCTATAGCTAGGGGCCCGCCTCCGATTACCCTAATCCCTTGGCCTAAACCCTACTTAAAATCTTAATTCTTTTAAATTGGGGGGCCAGCTTTACCATGTGAACCTTTTTCCATGTGAAGCTCAAACTGTTAAGCAGGTGCAGAGTGCAGCCAAAGCTGCGTTGTGTGTGTGTGGTCTTTAGCACGCAAGGCATCCCCCGCCGTTTTCACAAGCAGCCGTTTGTTAAAAGCAACCACCGCGGTCCCAGCATCGATGCGCACAATTCGTGGCCACCTTGTACAAGACACACGCAATACATAATATCTTCTCTATTAGTGTCAAAAGTATATTGCAGGCAAGTCTTTGGGGCCATCCAAGTGGTCATGGCGCTGCCCTTGGCGAGGGATCCGAAGCTGAAGGAAGCGCTTCGCGGCCATGTTGCAGCCGGAGCCTCACGGTGGTTCAACAAGTGGGAGCAGCACGAAATCCTCTCCAGCACCGAAGGGCTCACTGTGTGTGAGAAAGGGTGCAGGAAGCCAAAAACTACGGTTTGCAACGGGATGGGTACGCCTCCTGTAAAACTAGTACTGTTCCCAGTCCGTTGATGCGTCATATGGCAACATGCATGCATCATATGGCAACACACAACTTTTCCACATAGGCCGTGTAACAGCAACCCTGTTTCGGTGCCTATTTTTTAATGCTTTTTACCTGCTGGTGTGTTCCTGTGTGCTGGCTCCAGCAGCTGCCCTACTGGTGCTTGGATGCATCCATATGGTCTATATGGTCCACTTTCAACCATGGCAAGTCAACCCTAACCTGCTATCTATCGATGAGACAGCACAAGGCAGAGTTTTAAGCACCGTTTTTTTGCGTTCCCGGCGTGCATATGTTATTTCCTGGAGACCACTTCCTTCAAACAATATTGCTGGCCATATGGTGCATCCCTTTCGCCTCAAACCCTGAAGCTTACCCTTGACTGACTAGCACCTGCCTCTCACCACTACTGTCCTCGCCCTTTTGTAACGGTGTGCCATCCAGTGTCTTGTCTGTCTTGTCTCCTGCACCTTCCTTTGTTCAAGGGGTTATTGCAAATTTTCCATGGTGGCTGCTGACCATTGCTATGCCAAGCATGGTGGTGGCTATTGGCTGGCCAGAGTTGTGCTCCTGCAATTTAATATAATTTTATAGAATAATTGCTGCTGTAAACGAGCAGCGCTGCCTTGTGACACCTTAGACACCTTGTGCAGTGCCCTTGCATTAGTTGCATCGCAAAATATCATAATGATACCGTATATACTATATATACCCAGCATTTACCCCTTTGTGTGCACCCGTGGTTCATGTTTCCGCAGGTTACGCAGGTGGCTCCTCATATCTGATGAGGATGATGAAGAAAAAAAAGGGAACCTTCATCTACAGGGATGATGGCGTGAAGTTCCCAACCAACAAGAAGGAGACGCACGCAGACCTCATGATCTTGGAGGTAAGTAAGGTAAGGGCACCTAGGGCACCTGTAAGTAACATAGTCCCCCTGATGCGTGTTTGTACCGACAGGGTTGCTAGGCTTGCGTGAACTACGTACACGCAAACGCAGTGCATGCATATGCACGCAGATGTTGCCTCACCCTGAGACACCCAACCTAGATCTATTGTGGCTTTTGAGAGGGTGGCATGCCTGCGCACATTCATGGACTTTCCTGTGGACGGTTTTATGATGCCCCTATACAGGGGGACCTTAGCTAGCATAGGTCACAATGTCTATGTATGAATCACTGTAGGCACTATATTACAAATATTTGTGTAATAATATAGAAAATAATAACCTGCTCCGTGGGAGCGAGGGGGGGCGTGCCGTGCGAGTAGTGCGAGGTCTCTTCGGGTTACCAGCACTGGGATGCACATTGGCACTTTTCATGCACTGGGGATACAAATCGGCACTTTTGATCCCAGGGATGATTCCCACGTGGAAGCATTACCCAAGAAACCGTCAATCAGAAAATCGCGGTTCTTTTTTGCCTATTGCTGTGCCGTTGCCTTGGGGCTAGCGGCCGCCGGTGCCGCCGCCTGCTCGCCTAATACGGCACGCCAAAAAACTTGTTGTACAGCATAGAAAGCATGAATGGATTTGTTACGCACACTGCTATCTGTTTATCTGCTGCTTGAGCAACTTCAGGGCGCAAAGAACTTGCCATACTAGCCAGGAAAATGCAAGTGAGTGGCTTCTGTCTCGCCACAGCGACCATTAACAGTCTCTGTGTTGCCCACCTGCAGAAAGGCAAGATAGACCCGCCCAGCAACCCCAGCAAGCCCAACAAGCCCAACAAGGTCGAGGTCCTGGTGAGGTGCTACTACTCGCCCACTACGGCTCGCGTCACGCTCAAAGTATGCACAATGCATGTGCACACACCGCACAGGCCAAAACAGGCTATAGCTGGACATGCATGCCCCCACCAAAGTATACCATTGAACAAATAAATTGATCTATAAACATTTACTTTTGAGGTCCATTTGTTTTTTTGCAGATGACATTGTAGCTGCTGAATGCAGTTAATGTACCTAATTTACTGATGTACATGTGCTTGCCTGCGCCTTGTGCGCTTATGCTAGTTGCTTAGTTACATGTTTCCAGCAATACGGCCAGGATAGCACAGTCACTCTTGCACATGCGGCGCCACGCAGCTCTTTCCTGGCAATGTTGGAACCACCTATTGATCCCATGCGACTTGAGGTCCTGCACGAGTAGGTGGCCCTTGGCTCACCTACCCCCTTTGCCCCCTCTATAGCTACCTTACCAAACACCATGCATTAAAATACCGGAGCGTCTGGTAAACGTCCTAAGGGTGCATGCGGAATAAACTATTTTCATGCGCTCAATTTTTTTCTTCTTTTCCTTGCATAATAAATAAATTGTTTAAAATTAGTACTGCCAGGGCGCCTTAGGGACCTTCAAGACCGTCAGCCAGCTTGGATAGCAGAGCTGCACACGTGGTTGATAGCACAGCGGTGTGATATAATGCCATACATATGTACTGCAAGCACTGCCCTTATATTACATATATATTTAAATATATTCCTAATATTTCAAGAGATTGGCGCCGTGCGTTGACCCTCAGTTTGTGCCAAATGCAGCGCCGCTTCTGCTGGCTGAGGGTGAATGGTGTGGATGGCAACAAGGTGCTGGTCCAGTACCTGATGGCACCGGGAGGGATGCGCGGGGGCAAGAAGTTCAAGAAGGCCAAGCCCGCTAAGGCAGTCAGGGGGCGAAAGGCAATCAAGCCAGCCAAGCCAGCCAGGGGCCTGGGCGTCAGAAAGGGCAAGGTGATGAGGGGGGCCAGGAGGGGCTAGGGGGCCAGGGGGGCAAAGGGGGCGAAGGCGGCAAAGAGGGCACCACGGGTGCGCAAGTAGCGCATGGCTGCCAGCGCCACGCAGCAATCAGTTTTACGTTTTAAATGGCTCCCGATGAATGCTCTAAAATGAATCCTATGCGGCATATTAATCACAGTAGAGAATTATGGGACCTCCTCCTAGTGGCAACATTCTCCAAATGCCATGTACCTCTACTGCATTGCCACAACAAACATAGCATCTATCTGCAACAACTTCACGATTCCACCCGAGACTTCCGCACAAACGCCAATCCCTGTTGAGTTAATCACAATGAGTTAATCAAATGACAAGTACAAATACAATCATGGTCACTCTCCCATCGTGGTTAATTGGCATGTAGACTCAGCGGCCAGACATGCAGCTCAACACAAGGACTCAGTGCAAATCACGGCTCAAGAATTTGGTAGCACCACATGGGCAGAGTGCGAGACACTGGGCATATAGGCTCCCCACATCAGCGGGCAACCGATGTAGGAGACGCCAAGCAACTGTGCGCACTTCACATGTCCAGGGACACATGAAGGCCAGCTCAAAACACATTTTATAAACATGCACAGCCCAAGAATTCCAATAAACAAACATAGATGTTACAACTTGCTCAGGAACAAAATACCACGAATATCGCACAAACTCAGGACAAATCGCACAAAGTGATGACAAGCAAAACATTTTATTTAAAAGAAAAAGCATGCGTTGCAATACAGCCTATGAGGCCTGTACACAAGTAAAATAGCGTTCAGACCTGAACACACACATCAATCAACCTGATAGCGAAGGAAGTGGGGGTCTTGACCTTAGAGAACGAGAAGGCACTGATATCCCATCATCACTCCAACGGTTAACCGTCACACAAAATAAGTATATTGCTTCAAACTGCAGTGAAGTCTGCAACAACCAGCACATAGTGACTTGACGGGGGGTAGATAAACCTGTCACCCTGCACTCAGGCAAATAAGTATCTACTTGAGAGTCAGCACAGTAATCAGGGATGGGTCAGTGCAGTGGGATGCATGCGGGACAAGAGGCAGATGCTGCAGGAGAGTGCTAAGGGTGCACAGCCAAAGAGAGACGTCAGGCAACACTGTGGCAGAAGGTTGTGCAGAGGCAGCAGAGGCAACCTGTCCAGCTGCCCTTACCAAGTGACGTTATTATTGCGTTGGATTAGTTGGATTAGTTGCAGCCATCTGGCCACGCCACTTCAAGCACTGGCGCACGCGAGGCGTTCTGCTGCCATTGTACCTCAGCGATGCGACAATCACAGAACGCAGGGCGTCGTGGGGCTAACCCAAACAGCGAGATAAACGTGAGTGCCCGCCAATGCTTTGGTATGATGTGGTGATGCAGCCATCCCCTTGCACGCATCAGCTGTACTTGTGGACAATACGGCCAGTGAACACAGTACACTCACAAGTACATTGAGTAGCTGTGCAGCGGTTTTTGCTAGCACTGCACACACTGTGTGTGCAGATCTTTACCCCGTGCTATATGCATGTATATACCTGTGCCCACAGTGTCACTACATGACAACCTATAGAAGCACGTCTTTGCCATCTCCACGTCAAGGTCCTGATCACTCCAGATAATAGCGTAGGGTAGGCTAAACACTAGCAAAGTTGCTGCACGCACCCTCTCGGGGGCTCACCCGTTCTCATCCATCACCTCCCCTTTCAGGTCATCAAGGTTGGCACCAGCAGCCTGCTGCGAGCCGACCAGCAGTGCCTCAACCTCACCGCACTGGCAGGGGTGTGCGAGACGGCTAGGTACCTGCAGGCGGCAGGTGGGTGCTAGGGTGCTAGGGTTTTTGTGTGCAGGGTGCACCACATGGCGGGTTTTTTGTTGGGTTTGTGAAAGTGGCAAGGTACGTGCAGGCAGCAGGCAGGCAATACGGTTTCAACCAGGTTACATATCCATATCACAACTGCAACACCCACCATAGCACCTCCAACATTGCCGCCACCACGCCCGCCTGCCCGCGCGTGACCCGCCCTCCCTTCCCGTCCACAGGCCATCGTGTCGCCATAGTGCCCTGTGGGACGGTGGGTGTGGGGTGCCATCATGCCTGGGCCTGACAATTCGCCCACCCGGCTTGGTACAGAAGCAGGCGCTGGCGGCTGTGGGCCAGGTGCACCTCACGCGCTTCTACACTGACTTTTTCTCGGGACTGGGGCTAGTGAGCTGCAGTTCCACGGGGGCTGTACCTGAACGTGCGCACAACACGTTCCAGGAGCTGCTGCGCTACGGGGCGGTGCCGGTCATCAAGGAGAATGACACAGTGGCGGTGGAGCAGCTGAGGTTTGGGGACTATGACGCGCTGTCGGCACAGGTGGGTGGAGGGGGAGGGAGGTGATTGGAGGGCAGGTCAATGTTGCCCTTTGGTGTAGATTGTAGGGACACAATAACGTGCTGTTGGCGCAAGAGGGGGGGCACTTTGGTGGGGGCACGAGGGCACGCGCTGTCAGGTTTGATTGGGGGTGGAGGTGGGGAGCGTGAATGAGCTGTCGGTGGAAATGGGGAGTGTGGGAAATGGGGGGCAATGACGGGCTCTGAGCGCTGGTGGCGGATGGTGTGGGGGGGGAGGGGCACGAATGATGCGCTGCTGGCTCAGGTGGGGGCAGGGAGGCAACAACGTCCTGTCGGCCTAGGGGGCAAAGAGACAGCTGGCAGTCAGGTGTGTGGCCGCACAGGAGGAGATTTGGGGGCCAGGCGTGCACTGTCAGCACTGGTGGGGGGCGGAGAAGCGTTGGCATTGGCGCACTAACTGCCCAGGCAGGGGGTTAGGTGCACAAGTATGGCGTGTCGGGCGAGGGGGTCAATGGAGATCTGTAGCGACCACGGGAGGGAGGGCCAATGGCGCGCTGGCGGTGCAGGTGGGGTCAGGAGTGTGTGGTGGCGCTGGTAGTGGGGGCCAATCTTGCCCGTTGACGCAGGTGGTGGGAGGGTGGGCGCAGGTGTGGGGCTGGAGACGGGCAGCTGGTGGGGTGGGTATCCAGGCAATGTTGGTGCGTGGCCAGTATGGTGGTGGCAAATCCTAAACCCTAAACCCTGTCCGTGCAGCAGGCGGTGTGGGGGTATCCTGGCTACATGTAGGGGTGTGCCCAGTTTGACGGGGTTCCAATGGCGCACCCTGTCAGTGTAGGTGGATGACGGGGTCAAGTGGCTACAGTTGCCCTTGCATTCACGACCCCAAGCAATCCACCGGGAATACTGTATGGAAACTGCCACATCAACGCGCTGTGATCGCGCCAATATTATCCTTCCCTCGACCATCTTCCATCCCACCCCTTTGCAGGTCAGCGCACTGGTGCAAGCTGATTGGCTGTTCCTCCTGACCGATGTGCCCAACCTGTACACCGCAAACCCTAATGTGGACCCTAAGGCGCAGCCGATCTATGAGGTGGCGGATATCACCAAGCTGGCGGTGAGTGTTTAGGCTACAGGCTTAGGGTTTGGGGTTATCACAGTTATCAATGTGGCCACTCACACAGCATCACACTCGACCACAGCCAACCATGCAATGTGCTTAGTTGTCCAGCCATGGCACGAGGGCACCTCACCCTCTTTTCGATGCCCGGCCCTCCCATACCACACCTTGCATTGCAAGCCCTCCCTGCCCACCTCACCTCCCACTCCTCCACACCCACGCCCCACCCACAACCCCACACCCACCCACCACGCGCTGACCCCAACAGCTCCCATACCCACATGTGCACCCAGACCCACACCCGCACTCACCAATACCTACCCCCCCAATCCCACACCTACACACACGTCCCCGCCCTCCCCCACATCTAGACACCCACCCGCCATACCCATACACCCACCACCACACAGGTTGACACCAGCACCTCCGGCAGCCAGTGGGGCACAGGCGGCATGGCCACTAAGCTCACCGCTGCGCGCATCGCCACTGCCGCGGGGTGCAAGATGGTCATATGCACGGCAGCTGAGCCAGGGAACATACCCAAGATATTGGGGGGGGGGAGGATTGGCACTGTGTTCCAGCCGCTGCCACATGCTGCAAGGTGGGTGGGTGAATGCGGGGATGGTAACGATTGGGGGGGAAGGCACAGTGCATGTTGGAAGTCACTGCAATGCACCTAAGGGAGGGGGGAGTCGCGCCACATTCCACTGCGATAGCTAGATCAATCCACCCACAGCTTGCGCCACATTCCCAATGCGATGGCTAGACAAGTCCACTGAAAGAATGTGATAAAATATAGAAAGCATAAAGTTTCAGGCAACAATGAGGGGCAGCACATTGTTGCCTGAAACTTCATGCTTTCTATATTTTATCACATTGGCGCATGCAAATATGAAAGGCGGCCTTGCATTGTTAGCCAACCTGTTGGCCATCTTGGGTGGTCAAGGTTGTAGGGTTTTAGCGTTTTCAAATGCATGACCAATAGCCATACTGCTTTGGGAGTTTGTGGAGTTTGCGGTTAGGGAAGGCATGCAGTGCCTTCCCCACCTTGCCCTCTGGTTGACTGCCAATACCTTGACCTCCCTTTATAATCCTGGCTTTGACCATACCCGATGCTTACCATCCTAGGCTTCAAACTCTACTTGCACCACCATCTTGACCCGCACTTTTCATGTCAGGGGTAAGAAGCGGTGGCTGC
>JAULBX010030608.1:0-14674 GCA_032358255.1 Heterotrichella gracilis
ACAAGCTTGGGATCAGCACCTCTCAGTTCTAACACCTTCCACGCTGTGTCCCTATCTACCGAGTCATAGGCTTTAGTGAGGTCCACAAACCCTAGGAAGACAGGTACATTTTCCACCCAGGCACTATCCAAAAGCCTCCTAAGTACGAAAAGAGCATCAGCTGTGCCCCTGTTGGACCTAAACCCGCACTGCGGTTCGATAAGCTGTCCCTCTATCCAGGCACTAAGCCTGTTTAGCAGGATGTAAGCAAAGACTTTTCCTACAACACTAAGAAGACTAATTCCCCTGTAATTATCACACACTGAGCGGTCCTTTTTCTTGAACAGAGGCACTAGCACCGCCTGTTTCCCCTCAGCAGGAATAGCTTCAGTAACCCACACCACTTGGAAAACACGGTGGATCCATACAAGCATGCTATCCCCCCCAGCCTTAAGTTGTTCGGCCACAATGCCATCAACCCCCGCTGCTTTATTGTTCTTGAGTTTCTTGAACGCTACCTTAACTTCCTCAAAACTAAGTTCGAATTCAGTCACCAAAGGTACAGGCTCAGGCATAGAATCAAATATTGAGCTATTAACCTCCCTAGGGCAATTGAGCACTGTGCAAAAATGCTGAGAAAACCTATCCCTCCTATCACTGTCTGTCCATACAAGGTCCCCATTACTGTAGGAGTACGATGCAGGTGGGTTAAAGGCTGCTGGTGACGATTTAAACCCTAAACATCAAACCCTAAACCCTCGACAACACCAGGTAGAGAGGCAGGAGATGGTGCAGGTAGGGGGGAAAGCTGTGAAGAGGTCAGGGTCAAGGGTCTAGGTTGTGGGCAGGAGGGTACAACAAGAATGAGGTGATAACTGGACCGTCATCTATTACTGGAATATGTAATTTCTCGGAGCTTACTTCCCCCCCCTGTCCCCACAGGCTATTGGAGAGGATCTCTTTGCCATCGCCCTGGATCAGCCCTTCAGATTCCCTGCAACCTTCACGTTTGTGCTGCGCGCGTTCAGCACCCTAGAGGGCATCGGCAAAACCCTAAACTCGGACTTCAAGTTTGCCGAGGTGGCGCAGCCCTACGCGACCGAGCTGCTCAGCCTGCAGGTAGAGTTGCAAAATTTGAGGTTTTTGTTAAGTTTTGCATTGTGCCTTTCAATTTGTGTCTCCATGCCCACACTAGTTGAGTGTTGAGATCGAGCAAGCAAAGGGTCGCAAGTTTGAATCAAGGTGTAGCAATTGTCTCACTCCTGCCCTGAGCTTTGCGTCGGATTAAATGGGGAGCACGGAAGTAGCAAGACTAGTCCAGTATGTAGCACGACTAGTCCAGTACTGCTTGGCCACCATTTGCCACATGTAAAAAAAAATGTCTGATAAACCTTGGCTCTTGGACTGGGGAGCGGCATAGCCAGACATACTTACCTAAATTCTGCAGGATGCTGCAGCCCAGCAGACCTTCTTGCATGGCCAGCTCTAGCAGTGTAAAACACTTAGCCCTAACTTTTACCTGAATCCTAACCTTCAACGTTAAATTCTACCCCTAAACCTGTAGGATGCCGGCGCCCAGCAGACCTTCTTGCTTGGTCAGCTCCAGCAACAGGCTACCCAGGTGGGGATGGCTGCCGCTGCCATGCCTCTGCGTGTGGAGCGGATGGAGTCAACCATCGGCATGCTGGAGTCAGGTGGGGGGATGGTAGGAAGTAGGATGACATGATTTAACAGGTGCTTGAGCAAGTGTGGGCTGTGCGGCGGCACGGGGATCATGCAGGCCGCAATGCTCAAATGGCACTAAACCAACTCCTCTGCAAAGCTCTCCTCCCACCCAATGCACCTAATCATAAAACGTGCAGCATTTTTACCTACATTCATGCCAATTTCGGGTCACATGTTACCGCAGGTGAACTCAAACTACGGGTGCGGGTGCTTGAGCAGGAGCGGGCTGCGCGGCGCACAGGGATCATGCAGGCGGCAACGCTCAACTCCATTGCATCCCTGGGATTCCTGAACGTGGCCACACAGCTGGCGCTGGCCGACAAGGGGGGCATAGCAGGTAGGGAACAGAAATGCTGCACCCATACACCTGCTATGCAGTGCCATGTACTGCTATGTAGTGCTATAGTATGGCATGTAGTACTGCAGTATATTACAACATTTCTATGTTTTGTGTAACGCCGCTTCTGAAGGAATGTATGCCCATGTGCTATTGTAATGCGCTTCACACTTGTTGCAGTGCTGGTGCTGCTAGTGTCGGCAGGGTTTGGTGGCTTGGTGCTGTCTGGGTTCAAGCGCGTGCAGCGGCTGGACAAGTTTGAGAAGGACATGCGCGGGTGAGGCAGCGCATGGGGGTGTACCTCGTGACTCAGAGGCTTGTACTCAAGAGTCATGAGAATGTGGGGTGAGCTTGAGGCAGCTACCTTGGCGGAGCTTGGCTGGATGTTAAGCGCGTGCAGCGGCTTGACAAGTTTGAGAAGGACATGCGGGGGTGAGGCAGCTGACAGGGGTTTGCCAAGGGATTGATACCTATCGGTTGAGGCGGCTGGTGTGTGGGCGAGAGGCTGAGTTATATCAAAGCGGATGGTGCTGGCTGGTGTCAGATCGTGCGGTTGAAGCGCGGGCAGTTGCTGGAGTTGTGGGTTTGAGACGGTGGTTGGGGGGGTGAGCGAGCGAGGCAGCGGGTGGGGGGGGTAGAGGTGCCGAGGCAGCTAATGGGGGTCTTGGGAGGGGGCGAGACACCTAACCAAGGGCTCAAGGGGGGCAGCCTGCGTACTGGAAGGTCCACACCAGGGTGGGTAGAGCGCAGATATATGGCTATAGGGTATTAATATTAATGCTATCACGTATATTTGGCGACGGCGTTTGGGCTCCGTGGATGGGTGGTGCCCCTTGCAGCCATGGATTGGTTTATCTAAGCACAGCTATAGCAATTCCTGACAGCTCACAGGTTTGATGGATGGCAGTGGCAGGGTCCGGGAGATTATATCTTTATGAGTTGGAATTGGGAAATGGGTCTGGATTTATGTGTACTGCAACCATAGCGTCAAGTAATTGCTGGTTCAGATCTGGCGGGTAGCCTATTCGAGTGGCTCCAAAATTTGATATAAGATATTATCGCAAATGTAGGGAAAGTTTGCAGGCAGGAGGTGGCAATGCCTATGCAGCTGCATCTGGGCCAATGGCATATGGTATTTTGTTTTTTTCCAATTTGTCAAATGCCAATAGTGCTTACGGCTGTTAGACTCTACAAGTATGGGGAATTTCTAAGGTACATGTTGTACCACATTGGCAAAGAGATGCTGGCTATTGCAACATGCATCATATGTGTCACATCATGTGATTGAATCATTGACATTGTCAGTCCAATAGTACTACCATACTATAGTACTTCCTTACACGCTGTCAGCATAAGTACCATAGCATGGATATCCCATGGCTGTAACAATACTGCACGAACACTTCTGAATCAGTTAGTAACACTGCCAAGATGGCCCATGCGGCAATACATTGAATGCCATGCACACTCCGACTTGGTGCCGATTCTGGAGGGAAAATGTAATCATTGCTGAGCGAGGAAACGGTGCAATTGGGGTCTGACCGCACTCTATCCGTCAACTCGCCCCACATTTTGCACACTAGTGCTATTCCCACTGTACATGGTGCTGCACCATGAGGCGCATTCCAGTCCCTAACTCTTCTTAAGGGTTCTTAATCCAGGCCGGCCCGACACCACATGTGGTGTCATCCAGTGCCATGCAAACCCCTGGCCCAGGGCCCGGGAAGCACTGTCAGTGCATGCCATGGGCTCAACCCGTGCGCCCCCCTTTTGCAAAACCATGCCATGCATGGTAGCTCGCTCGACTTCGGCGCTAGTGGCACCGAAATACAATTCAATTCAAGGCATGTGCCTGCCACCATAGCTCTCCCTGGCTTGCAGCAGAAACGGTGGCAAGTTCCCCCCCAACTGCGGTGCTACATCACCCCGACTGCTTTTTTAGATGTTGGTAAAGGTTCTTCTTCAGCCAATCCTGCGCCAAAAGAAACCGTTTTGTCAGCTTGTGCGTCGCTTGGCGATGTTGTCAACACATGGCATTGCCTTTCATGGCCTTTAAATTCCAGCTGGGCAGTACAGGAAAGAATATGGACGTATTTTGTGTTGAACAGCGGCAGTAGCACTGACTTCATGCAGGCTCCAGTGGCAGCATACACATTTGAAAATGAAATATAGAAGGTACAACAACCCAACAATTATTTTCTGCATACGCACCTTGTTGCAAGGCTCATAGGCGCTGAGCTGATGTTTATACCTGCAGGACGCGCAGGGGGTCATTCTATGTATTCAGAGTTACTTTTACGCAGTGGTTAAAATTAATCGCTCATGACAGATCTCATCCCCATTTCAATCACTGCAGTACACGCATACTCAAAGCATGGCGTGAGCGTGTGAAGGCAATCGAACACGTAGTTTGCATGGTGCGAAACAACAGCATGGCCCTGCATAGCCTGCCACACACATAGCAGCCTGCGGCATGGCATAAACCCAATTCTTTACTCACACTAGGGCGCTCATGTCCACCTGCGCACATGGCACAACATTGAGTCAGCACAGGTGCATCAAGTGGATGATCATGATTACAAGCATACATAACATCATTATTGTTATCATCAGCATCATACGTTGTTGTTATTACATAAACATCACTGGGTAGCGTAAGTGTTTTAATAATGGGAACAGGGTGCAGGGTGCATGAGTAACCCTACACGTACCATGCTGTCGATCCAGGTATACAGGTCTGCAATGTCGTATTTGAGCGAGCTCAAAGTAGGGTTCAACTGCTTCAGCTGGAACTCAAAAACCCCAACAATTCCTGCAGGATTAGGGTTTAGGGTTTAGGTCAGGAAACCAAGAGGTCGCCTACATGGGGCTGCTACCTGGCAGCTGCTTGATTAGGGTTTGGGGTTTGTGAAGGACAGGAGTGCATAGCGGGTGGCCACTGTGGGCACATGCATCCATACATGCTCGCATTTGTAAATCCCTCCAGGCATGAACTCCGGGCACAACATAGAGCTGTTCAGCAATGTGCAGGTCCAGGGTTGAAACAATGCGCAGTTCCCCTGCGCCTGCATGAGCCAGGCCAACGCATTTTTTGCTGGATGCAGGGTGCAGGTAAATATCCATTGCCATAGTGTTGTAGGGTAGAGATGTGCGGGTCCATCGCAGCTAAATATAATAATAGTTATAAATAAATGCAGTTTTTGCAGGATGCAGGGCGCAGGTCATACCGTCCATGGCCATATCCAGGGTGTCATAGTCGGCCCACGTGCGAGTGTTGAGGTTCTTGGTTGCCTGGCACAGCACGATGGTGTGCGAACCCTGGACAGACAAGGGGAAAAAATAAACAAAATGGCAACGATGCGTCGTTTCCGGTGCAAGTATGGCAATGGAGGAGGGCAATATGTTGCTTTGGAGAGGGACCGTACCATGGATGCTACCCTTGAATAACTGACTGGTGGTTGGTGCTGCAGAAGTGGCTGGTTGCTGACTAGGTGGTGGGTGCTGTAAAAGTGGCTGGTTGCTGGTTTGGGTTAGCTGGTCTATGACACTGTCCGTCTGCAAATAGTAAGGGACGTAGGTACGAGGTTGCTGAGCTTCTCCGGAGCACTCAGTGCTTGTCACTTCGTCCAATGGAACCCAGCAAAACCGATGCAAAGGCATGAACGGCAAATTCACAGAAGCACACGGTGTTTGCCTGAATATGCTTTGAAGTATAGTTGAAGCGTTTTGAATATGCATGCAGACGAAGAACAGGCCAGACCACCGTGATACAGATTAATAATTATTATACATTGCCGTTGTGGCTGTTCACGCACCGTTTCTACTGGTTCGAACCGAGGTCAACGCCCGCTCACTTGCGCCAGCAGTATCACAGTACTAGAGAAGCAGCTGCGGAAAAAGTAGGCTCGACCACGTTCCTGCCGTGCTGTCTCAAACTGTACTATGCTTGGCCAATTTGGGAGTCAATGGCACCCACCACTTGCTGTTGTTTAGTCGACTTGCTCCCCACTAGCCTTGCTGAAAGAATATAGGGGATACCACGGTGAGGGGAAAGTTATCTCCAGCGAAATATGAGAAACTTGGTTGCACTGACCCGATTTAACAATTCAAGGATCCGATCCTTGAAGAGGCATCCATGCGCAGGAAAGTCTTGCCTAGGGTTTTAGGGTGTGTCGATAGGATTTCAAGTCTGCTTCTTCCGAACTGAGCTCCAGCTGAATCAGGGTGCCAGCATGGGCTGCAATTAAAACCACAGGCGTCTGGGAACGTTGACAACTCAAGTTGCCAGCTATAGCTGCACAATCATCCTATGTCATGCCTGGCAGACACACTGAGCTTGCCGTGGGGCACACACGTGGGGAACTTGTAGATGGTGTGTTAGTTACAACACAGGTCCAGGGTTGCACTGCACATCTAACAAGCACAATTGACATATATTAGGAGTTGTCAGGCCACCCTTGAGCAATCCCATATCGCAGGTTGGGTGCTGTCCAGTAACATGTAACCTGTGCACTATTGTGCCAGGACAACAGCGCAGAGCGAAGCGTTGCTGCAACGTGCAAGTTTTAAAGTCATATTGAGACATTTAATTAAAAAATGCAGTAAAAACCAATCTCAATTGCAACCCCAGCAAACCCCCAACACCTCGAGTGCTGTGAAAGCCAGTACAAAAAGGCTGCGCTCTCTGCATATAATTACGGTTGTCCCATGCATAAATACAGCACCCAACAACACAGTCACAACTGGGGCGATTGGTGACCGGAGTATTGCAACACTTCCCCGTCAACTGCGAGCCCCCGCTTCACCTGCCACAGACACATACTAGACTGTTTGGTGACTTAGCGGCAGCAAGTTCCCCGCAAGTGCCCCTTGTCACGTGCCCTTCTTGGCTGCCAGCACCTCCCTCTCATAGTCCTCGGGGGTGACCAGCGTCCCAAACATCCAGTCCGCATACCGCAGCATCTGCCCGTAGTTGTGCTTGTAGGTGGTGTGGTGTATCGTGTGGTACCCCGCACCCATGATGGGACCCACGTTAAAGTGCACACAGTCGTGGATGTTTGTGGTCCAAAAGGCTGTGCCAAAGAGTAGTAGCTCGTGGGTGAGGAAGTGCATGGGGGTGAATAGCAGCATGAAGGTGTAGGGGATAGCCTGGATGATGCCGTCCAGGGGGTGGAAGGCGAGGCCCGCAAAGGGGGAGAGGGTGTGCTCCTTGTTGTACTTGTGGTGGATGTAGTGGAGCCGCCTGCGAGGGGGGTGGGGCCGTGCCATTCCTCAGCTTTTTTAACAATGTAAACAACCAGGAGAATTTATCATACATATTTCAGCAATACAAGCATTCATGTTCCAACGCATGTAATCTTTACTATTTATAGCTTGTCAAAGACTGGCTTTGAAAATTTTGATTATTTTCCAAGTAGGCAAATTGTTCCTTGGAGGTTTGTACTTACGTGTACAGCGGCTTGATCTCATGAAGCAGCCTGTGGTTCCAGTACACGAAAAACTCCACCGCCGTCATGTACAGCACAAAGTACACGAAATGGCGGGCCAGACCCACGTCAGCTATCCGCGTGAACACCTTGGTGTACCCTTGTTCACACAGCCACTCAGTGACAGCTGGCAGCATGGAGTAGACGGGCATAGCCCACATGGACACCTGCAAATGGTTGGGTATTCTTGTTAATTACATGGATTTCCAACCACCAGTGTACAATGTAACAGTTAAGCGCGCTGATTTGACTTTTTGGTGCTCTGGTCATATGCCTTTCTTGCAAATGTACCTCTACAGACACTGGTTTGCTCCCACACATTCTTGGTCCCAAGGATTGCGTCACCGCAAAACAGCTGCTACCAAAAGCAGTTTTCATTGGTCCAGAGGCCAACTAGGGGGAGCGACAAACCCCATGACGCAGTCTCATGCAACCCTGTGTGGTCATGGTGAAGCATGTGCAGTGCAGGATCTGGCTGGCTTACCTTGATCTGCTCCCACACGTCCTCAGTCGCAGGGATGGGGTTGGCGCCAAACAGCTGGCTGCGGAACGTGAAGTAGATGTAGTACGACCACAGCGCCCCGAGGATGAAATACACCGCATTGGCCGCGATGTAGCACCGCAGCCACGATTGGAAAAAGTGGGGGATGGCTGCACGAGTTTTCGCAGGCAGGAAGAAGAGGATGAGGTCGTTTTTCCATACATCCTCTTCATACACCTCTAGCAGCGTTTGTGCCTTGCTTTTGGCTGTTGGCGACTTTGCGGGCAGCCAGCTCAACCCATCGCTGGTCAGATTTTGCAGCAGTCTACATTGAAAGAACCAGTGCGCTAAGCAGGCTAGGTGGCAAAATGGGACCATGCATGCAACGCTTGTAGGGGATAGACGTGCACGGGATGGGTGTTCACGGGAGATAGCTACAGTAGAGCAGCCATACAATAACGCATGGCAAGCAAGCGCACACAAAACTTACTGTTGGGAATGGTCATAGGCTTGTTGAACTCCTGGAAAGCGCGCAAGTATGTCTACCTGCAGCAGTGCAAGTTGCACGTCATGCGCCACTCCATCCTTCGCAAACCCTAGACCCTTAACAGGGGCCCAGCAGTGCAAGTTGCACGTCATGCACCACTCCATCCTTCGCAGACCCTAGACCCTTAACAGGGGCCCAGCAGTGCAAGTTGCACGCCATGCATCACTCCATCCTTGCGCAAACCCTAAACCCTAAACAGCCGCCCACCAGTGGAGTTGCATTGCACGCGCCAGTCCCTGTTGTGCTGGTGCCAGTGCCAGCCAACACCAACAATACCCTAAGCCCTGTAGGGTGGACGGTAGACACTCCATTTGCACAGGCGCCTGTGAAAGCCCACGGCCAGACAGCCCCAGGTCATAAACCCTAAACCCTGAACCCTAAACCCCGAATGTAGCGAAGGCACCCATGGTGAGGCCACAGGATGTTAGCTGTCTTAAAGGCCAGCTCTAAGGAGGTCACCCACCCACCTTCAAACTTGGTATCTCTGACGCGTGAGCCCACACAGATATGAGTGATAGGCCAACAAGGATGGCAGGGAGTTGGCGGGCCATGGCCGCCATGGTACCCTCCCCACCCCAGCAGTCCTGCAATCAAAGCCCAGCAACTGGTTGGTGCCTGTGCCCTAGCTTACTCAACATCAGAAGACTGAGGGTTAATGGCAGTCCTAAACTATTGGTTTTGGGGCGCGCATGGGTGAATGGCAGACATGCAAAGTTAAACAGGGCAGCTCGCCAGACCACCACCTAAGTCTAAAGGCGTGCTGCAACAAAAGTGGTTTGAAGGGGCAAGCGGACCACCTGGGCTGAGCAGTGCAAGGCAAATACGTGTACTGCATGGGGTGCTTATGCATGCATCTCCTCCCACTGAGGGTTGGAAACCAGGTTCGCTGCGACCGAACAACGACTTGCACAGCCCAAACGTGGAAAGAGAGACCCTTTTGGTCACGAACAGCACATCCACAGTGTGCACACCCACCCAGATACGTTACAGATGGGGGATCAATCGTACCACAGGCGACGTGTTGCGTTGTGGGCTACTCAACTCCCCTGGTGCGATGTGCATTTCAACAGCAGCAGTGCACGCCCAGCACGCACAACTTCCCTTTTCTGTGAGTTACCTTGAAGAAAAGGAGAGGCTGTCGCGTTGTTGACTGTAACTCCCTCCCACAGATCAGCAGGCTTCAAGATCGGCCACTTCAAAACCAGATGCCACTGCCTGGCTCGATCTGGCTGATGGTAAGAGTGTAGTGGTAAGAGTATAGTGGCTCAGCGGTGAGCACCTCTCAAAGAACACAGTGAAGAATATAAGTGGTGCATCTGGTTCAAGTCCAACCAAAAAAGACTGCTGCAAAAACAAGATGGGCTCTGGGGATCATCGAAAATCCCAGGATTTTTTATACAGGCACCCTTTCAAAAGCGCTCCTGGAACTGGTGCGCCTCGAGGATCCTAGTGGTTAGGTACCAGATGTGACATGGTTCAACCTCCATGTATATGAACTGCTTGGAAGGAGATGGCATCATTGACCAATGGCATGCCAACAGCAAGGGTACTACAAAAACTTGCCGCCATGTTTGCAAAATGATGTCACATGTTACCACAGTGGTAACATAACAACGCCACGTGCTAAGGTGTTGACCATGTGCCCATGCTCTCAGATAACCTTCACCCATTTGGACGCATTCCCTCCTTTCTCGGCTGACCAATACTCCTTGGCAGGTGCTGCAGGCCGCCGCACCTGCCCAGCAATATACCTCACGTGGGCAAGGAACGCAGCAAAGGTTAGAATGCCGACAGATCCGCCCTGAGGGTCTTCGCCATCTGCTGCATGCTCGTCAGCTCTGCAGTGCGCTGCTCGGCCTGCACCTTGAGCTGAGTCTCTACCATAGCAGCACCCTCGCGCTCGGATTGCGCCTTTGCTTGGGCACATGCGAGCTCTTGCTACAGGAGGGCCACCTGGGCAGCAGATTCTGCAGGGACAGGAGCAAAGGGTAAAACACAAAAGAAAAAAAGAAAAATGGATTTTGTACTTAATGTGAAAACATTGTTGATCACAAAGAGCTATTCAGTAATTTGTTATGAATTTACTTTGGGAAATTGTCACATTTTACAAATGCAATATGTCAAAGAGGCGGATTGGGGTTTACATGCAATCTTGCACGCACTGCCCAAAACGCAAAGCTTGTTGAGTTGATTGCGATTCTCTAGTTCATTCCAAAGTACAAATCGGATCAAAATGCTCACAGGATGCACCTGTTGTCAACAAGCAGAACTGTATTCGATTTGGATGATCTTTACACCCCATGATGGCATGGAAAACAGTGTTGTGCAATGACTGCATTCATGTGCACCACATTGCACAACCATGCTGTCCTTCTTCAATGAAAACCCCTGGCAGGCAAAACGCGTGTTGCCAGCTCACACCACATGCACATGCACATGCTTGCACCTGATTACAGGCTGCGTCGATATTTATTTCTCTATTCTTGCACGACCTGATGCCTCCTCATGCAATCGCACCGCCTGACGAATGGAGAAAGCCTTGCTGCTGGCTAGGGGCACTGCCCGCTGCACGGTCTGGACCTTGCTTGCTGATCCAAGCGCCGGCGGCGCACGCCGAATCACATCTGCAAACTTGCTTGCTCCCCCACCTGCTGCGCTGACATGGACAGGCTTACGCATGCAGCGAGATGGCCTTCCCTGCTGCTGGCACCCTGTCAGAACCCCCTTCCCATCTGCCTCCAGAGCAGCCCTCAGTTGCTTGACCTCGCTGCATGCAGCGTCCAGCTGCTGCTGCCGCTGCCCCGCTAGCTCCTCCCAGCACGCCGCCTGGGACTGCAGCTCTCCCTGGGACTGCGACAGCAGCAGGATGCGCTCCCTGGCCTCAGCCAGCTGCTCCCCAGTGCCGCGCCACTCCTGCGCGCGGGCCTCGGCCGCCCTCAAAACCCCCTGCAGCTCCCTCATCTGGGCACCAGCGGATGCCAACAGCTTACCCTTCTCCGCAGCGATCTCCCTGGCTGCCGTCACTTCTTTCTCCAGGCGAGCACACCGCACCTCCACATCCTCCAACTCTTTCTTGTGACGTGCCGCCTGTGTTGCCAGTTGTGCACGGGAGCGGTTGACGGCCAGGGACAGGGCCTCGACCACTGGCAGGCTTTCATCATCAACCTCCGGCACCTGCAAAATTAATCATAAAAAAGATTGAATAATTGAATAATTGAATAAATGAGTAAATACGGAAAGCTGTCCTTGAACAACAGGAATAGCGGGGACAACGGCAGGGCACCTGGACATGTGGCACCGACGACAGGCACCGCAGCCTCTTGCACTCCTCCTCGAGCTGCCTGATCCTGTCACCCGCAGCCTTCTCTGATGCAGGCTGGTGCTGCCCAATGGCCACAGATGCACCCTCAAGCTGCCTGATCCTGTCACTGGCAGCCTCCTCTGATGCAAGCTGGTGCTCCCCAGCGGCAACAGATGCCCCCTCAAGCTGTCTGATCCTGGGCATGTCACTGGCATCCTCAGGATCCATCTCAAGGTGCCCAGCGACCACAAATGAACCCTCTACACCATCCAGCTGTCTGATGCTGTCACTGGCCGCCTTCTCTGATGCAAGCTGGCCAGCAGCGACAGATGGACCATGGTGCTGCCCAGTGGCGACAGATGCACCCACAGCTACCTCTGGCCCAGATCCACCTTGCTCCCTGCTGATCAGGGCTGATGCTGCCTCTAACGCGGCCGTACCCTGCTCACTGCTGAGTGCCGAGTCATAGTCTGTGTTCCCACCGTTCTCGAGCGCCTGCAGCCTGGCTTGCAGCGCCTGGTGTGCCTCCATCATGTTAGCCAGCTGCGTCTCGGCTTCCCGCCTGGCTTCCAGGTGCCGGCGGGCCTCCAACTGTGCCGCCTGCAGCGCAGCCACATCCTTGCCATGCTGATCCTGTGCCACTTGCAGCGCCTCCTGGGTCCGCGCATGCCCCTCCTGCACCACAGCGTCCAAGGCAGACGCCGGCATTGGCATTGGCGTCTGTCCCACAGTGTGCGCCACAATCAGCCGCGCCAGCCCCTCCTGGGCAGCTACCCTCTTAGTGCGTTCCTCCTCGAGTGCCTGCTGCAACTCCCCCTCCCGCGCATGTGCGCCCTCCAGCTGTCCTCGCAGGTTCGCAAGCTCGCGCTGCGTTGCCTCCCATTCCCTCTCATGGACATCCACCGCTGACAGGGCCCTGGCGTACAGCTCATTGGCTGCGCCTATTGCCCATGTGTTGCGCAGCACTTACTGCAAGTCCAAGGCGCGGCCCATTTGCGTGGGGCCACCTTGCAGCATGCCGGGACCTGGAGCCTGCATACGGTGCAGCAATGGGGTGAAAAGCGATAATTATTCGGTGTGTGATATACATGAAGGCACACGTGAACGAGTTGGAGATGATGCGGATGCCGGCATGGGAGCAGGAGTGTGGAGAGTCTACTGGGTGGCTGTGGCATAGGGAGCAGCCAGGCCCAGTTAAAATCTTCCATAACTTATATATAAAAAACCAAAGGAAAATCAACAGCAATACATCCCCAAATTTCTCAACAACTTTGTAAGCTAAAGAAAAGGGAATTAAGGTTGCAATTAAGACCAAACAGGGATGTGCTCGGGGAAGGAGGGGCGTTGCACACCTGCTTGGCTGACGGCGGTGGTGGTTGCGTGGGGCCTGGGATTGCTGATGGTGGTGGGGGGGGGATAGGCACCAGTGGTGGGGGAGGAGGCACCAGTGGTGGTGGCACCAGGTCCTGCGGTGCTGGAGGTTCACTTTGGCCACCAGGCTGCGTGCCAGTAGCACGCGCTTGCTGGGGCCTACAATGGCCCTGGGCCACACCTGAAGGGAACAGCCGCCACACGTCGACGGGATCACAAAATTAGAGTAACATTTCATACATCAGTTAATTAGTCAATAAAAATGATACTGTACTTTTCATAAAGTGAACCCTAAACCCTAAAACAGGAGATTTGCCATCGCATGCAGGGGTAAAACTAGGCCATCTAGGGTCTATAAATGCTTCCTTCCCTAATCTGGCCTCTGGTGATACATTTCTATAACTCTTTCAAATGTGTGCATGTAACAGGCATGCCACAATTGCCAAGCGCTGTGCATACCTTGCTCCTGTTGCTTTTCCTGGTTATGGTGCACATCACTGACCACTGATTCCTCCCCATCCTCCCCCTGCACATGATCACCCACCCCCTGTGGTGTCCTGGAGAGCGGTGTGGGGGGGGGTGCTCCTGCAGCTGGCTGGGAGGTGTGCGGGGTGTGGCCATGGGGGGGTGGCTGCGGCAGGGCTCCATGTGGTGGCAGGGATGGTGGATCCTCCGGAGTGTATGCCTGGGATGGCAGGGATTGGGTGCCAGACTTTCCAGGTGGGGTGGCATCGCCTATCGCTGCCCCTGGCGCCTGCTCCACCTTCACTGTTGCTGCGGGTGTCCGCCGCTACTTGCCGCACGATTGGGGATTGCAAAGATGTGCGGCGGCACAGCGCCTGCAAAACCGCATCAGATAGGTGGCGCGGCAAGGTTTTCTAAAAAGTGAAGAACATCATATATAACAAGAAGTGGTTTCAAACTGCATAGAAACAGTGGAAGATGATAGCAAAGCAGAGCTGACCCTTGTCCTAAACCCCTCAGCTGAGGGAGAATGCATGGCGTGTAACCACTGTTGGTGGATGCTTCCCTTGAGGGGCGCGCAAGTACCTCCCGGAGATGCATGCACAAAAGTAGCCACCCCGTATGCATTCCCCTTGAGCTATGCAACAGTTTTGCAGTGGAGAGCACCACAAGCATGCCCTTAACAGCCACCGCAAGCAACAAATCTACAGGATTTGGTGTGCACAGCTGATTCCAATATGCACATGATGGTGCAACCAAGGATTTGTTGCAACATGCAATGCAACCGTTTAATTCTTGCCCTCCAGTGCCGCACGAATGACTTGCATCAATGAAAATAATTACTGTGAAAATACATAAAAGTCTTATCACCGCATGGCAGCCAACAAGGTTAGTTAGTTAGTTATTTAGTTACATGCATTCCAGCAAAATAGCCAGATTAGCAGTCAGTCTTGCACATGCGGCGCCACGCAGCTCTTTCCTG
>JAULBX010030619.1:0-14534 GCA_032358255.1 Heterotrichella gracilis
CGCGGGGGCACGGATCCGCGGTGGAGGTGGTACCTCATCACTCAATTCACCACCTCCTTCGGAAGGTGATGGTGGTGGTGGGGGCGATGGGGATGGTGGTGGTGGGGGCGACGGGGATGGCGGTGGTGGGGGCAATGGGGATGGTGGAGGCGGGGGCGATGGGGAGGGCGGCGGCGGTGGTGAAGGGGATGGTGGAGGCGGGGGCGATGGGGAGTATGGGGAAGGCGGAGGTGGTGGAGGGGATTGCAGCTTGGGCAATGGCGGCTTTGATGATGGGCGTTTTGGCGGTGGGGGTTTTGGTGGTGGGCTTTTTGGTGATGGTGGCATTGGTGATGGCGGTAGTGGTGATGGCGGTTGTGGTGATGGTGGCTTTGGTAATGGCGGCTTTGATGTTGGGCGTTTCGGTGGTGGGCGTTTTTTTGGTGGTGGGCGTTTTGGTGATGGCGGCTTTGGCGATGGTGGCGTTGGTGATGGCGGCAGTGGTGATGGCGGTGTTGGTGATGAAGGCCTAGGGGATGGTGGCTTGCGCCTTGTGGGTGGCGACTTGCGCCTTCTGGGTGGTGGCCTGCGAAAGGGAAAGTAGTGCACGTGAGAATAGACCAGTCTCAGGCAGGTAACCCTGCCAGGTATGCCAGCTATGCCAGTGCTATGTGCAGAAATGCTTTGTATGCACTAGGGTTGACCAATTCACCCTGTAGGGTTTGTTGGTAGCTACCAGTGTGATGCGGCTTGCACCCCTGTGGTGTCTCCCCTTTCCTCCCATGGTGGTTCTCGTACAGACAAAACCCAGTGGCTTTCATGCATGCGTGTGCTCAGTGTCGGTTGCCCCTCACTCCCCCCCACCCCATCAACCTCTGCATCCTCCTACCCAGAGCCTCCTCACTCCAGAGCCATATATGGCCTGTGGCCTGTTCAAGTACGCCGCCCAGGAGCGTCTCGAGAACGTGAGCCAACAGCTTTAGGGTGCAGAAACCAGCCGCCAGGTGTAGCTAATGTAGCAAAGGTACATAAATTACTAATACAAGAGGGTGCATGCATGCTGTGGGCCACCCAGGTACCCAGGCACTACAGGCACGTCCTATGACTCCTACTAGCGCTGCCGAAACCGTGCCTGTCTACCACTTATCTATGCTCACGAGTGGCATAGCCCACCCTTCTGTTGCTGTTGTCGTACTCAGCTTGACAGGTGGTCCGTGTGAAGTACACATGCAAGGGTACACATGTGTGGCACAGGCAAAACGTCGCGATGACAGCTAGCATGGCATCCTTCTTTCCGCGTCAGGGAGGTGCAAGGAACATGCAATGGTGGTCTGGTCTTACCTGCGCACCGCCGCCGCGGGAGAGACGCAGGCGGTCAGAAGGATAAGGCCGATCAGCCCGGCCAACGCCGTGCGCTGCATCGAGGGACCCATCGGCTGGCGCTAGAGGCTCATATACCCACTACGCCCACCCACAAACTTCTGCTGAAAGCTTCTAGGTGGCAGCTGCGTGATGAGGGTTGTTTGGATGATCACAGCGCTCTGGGTGGTGCCGAATGAACAGGTTTCAGCGCAGCCGAGTTAGCCGCGCTATCGTCAACGTTCGTGTAGTTCGTTAGACGCATACATGCGCTTGGCCTATACAGCTAGACGCCTCTTTCTAGAAGGTTGCGTGGTATGCGGCAGAACCAAGGTCATGTTATAGCTTAGAATAGACGCTGATGTGGATACTCTCACTTGTAAAAGTATTTATAAGTCGTGAGTATTCTAGTTTGTTAATGTTTTCAAGCCGAATTGCAGTGGTGGCTTCACCACATGTGTATGTATGTGTACACTCAAGTAGTCCAGCCACTGTTTGGTCTTGACGCATATGTACAGCGCAGAGCTTATAGCTAGCGGGTGAGACGCTGGAGAAGTATCAGAGCACGTTGGAGGCAAAGGACCAGCTCCAACGGGATGGCACAACACGTGGCCAGTTTAATATTTAAATAATTCGCACATGAACCTTCACTTCGAGCTGCATGTGTGCATGCGGAAAGGAACCTTCTTGAGGCACCGTGAGTACAGGATATTCCTGAGGAAAGGCAGGGTAGAGTACGCGTATACGTACGAGGGCTCCTACGGTCGACCGCAGCGCACCACTGAAACCAAATCAGCGGTTTAGCCTTTGCCCCTAGTTACCGACTTAATTTGTGGTGTCCTAGTGCGAGCCAGTGGCCCCCTAACTACGCCTCTGTGGGTTCCCTTTCTTTCTTTCTTCTTCTTATATGGTTGGAAGTTTAGGAAGTTGCACCCTCGCGGCACAGTGTGACAGGTTCATGCTGTTCACATCAGATTGCCAAGTGCCAAAGGCTTCGTGTTGTGCATGTTAGTAGAGCACCTTCCAGCGTAGATGTGCCCTAGTGGAGTTTGCAATTGCTACAGCGACAAAGGCGCATATATGCCAGCGGATCAGGATGCCCAGTTGCCTGCCTGCTCCGTCTCTAGATTGGATCCCACTGAAACCAAGTGGACCAATATTGTTTATTTTCCTTTAAATATGGAAAAATATTTTTATAATTACTACAGACAATTAAATAAAGACACTGCTTCTCAGTCTCAGACTGGTAATACCATAAACAGTGCATAATATGGAAGTCGTAGCATTAAATGGCAGGAGCGCCGTTGCCTTGCCCCTGATTGCCCGATGTCAAAGTGAGTCAAAAGTCCTCCGGTCCATAAATGGCCAGCAGGGTGCGCCCATACTCCCTCTGGCGCACCAGCACCACAGGGCCGACCCGCTCGCGGATCAGGTGCTGCAATTTCCTGGGATACTCCACAATGATCACGGTCCCCGCGTGCACCAGCTGGGATGCCTCCAGCAGGTCGTACAGCTGGACATAATCCACCAGCTCGTAAGGGGGGCACATGGATATGTAGTCAAAGGGGCCGCCGGCGAAGCGGGTCAGCTTGGCGGCCTTTTGGAGGAATTCCTCGGCTTTCTGCAGAGGGAGGGGTAATGGGGGTTCAATATGTGTCCATTTTTAATGAGCTCCTAGAGAGCATGTAGCTAGCTGATTACCCATTACATGCTTGCCAGAACTCTACTTGAGATGGTACAGTTAGTGCAAGGCCTGTCTAGGGTATAGGCAGCATGCAGTGCGCGGATGTGCGGGTGCAATCACAGCTTGGCTCAGATCAAGAAATTCAACCATATATCCTTTTCATCACTGGAGATCAGTAGCGCGGATAGTGTATCATCATGGCCAAGGGGGGGGACTCGCGTGTGCATGCCGTGCAAATGGGGGCGCAGGTAATCATGGCACTCTCAACGCACTGCAATGCCCCTCATGTTTTTTTTATGTTATGTTCTCCTTTCTAAGCACGGCCTACGCCACGTCACCAGGAAAACAATTCGGCACCACCAACGATTTCATGTCAGAAGTTGTGAAAGGCAAATAGTACAAATGACATTATGAAGTTGTGTCTGTCAAATAAATCTTGTAATCTTGTAATTATTTGTATGTTTCTCACCGTTTGGTGCACCACGCTCTGGTCCTCCAGGTCGCACAGCGCCAGGTTCTTGGACAGGCAGTTCTTGATGACCCAGGGGGAGAGCTCAACGAAATGGCACTCGGTGCATCCCCGGGAAACGCCCTCCAGCCCAACAGCACCTGGAGAAAAGCAAAACGCAGGGTGTTTAGTGAGTAATCTTGGCCTGCAAACAGGCCCAGATTTATCCTCGTCCGAGGCTCAACTAATAGCGCAAGCACTGGCCTTTTCTTACCTCAACCCTAGCTTAACCCTACTGGTGGGGCAAATCCTAGCTCACCTGGGCTTGCAAAACAGGTCCAACCCAGCACGCACCCTCTGGCAGGAGCCCCAGCCCCTCCTCCCCCGACAGCATGTTCAAGTCGCGCCAGAACCCTTTGCCGGCAAACCCTAGCCCGGTCCCTAGACCTTCCCAAGCCCAAACCCTGGCTCGAACCTAGCTCACCTGTGCCTGCACACAAGTCCAGCCTAGCGCAACCCTAACCCAAACCCTAGCCTAACCCTAGCTCACCTGTGCCTGCACACAAGTCCAGCCTAGCGCAACCCTAACCCAAACCCTCGCCTAACCCTAGCTCACCTGTTCCTGCAAACAGGTCCAGCCAGCGCGCCCCCTCCGGAAGATATCCCGTGCCTCCCGCACCCGACAGCAGCATGTTAAACACAGCGCCGCGCACCTGCGAGGGGTGGAGAAATGGGTACAATTACCTGGCATCCCAAGGGGTGCGGCAATGCCAGTGGAATGTACATCGCAGTGCCATGCAATGCAAGTTTGGGGTGCGGAGGAATGAACATATTTTGGGGGGTGAAGTGCACCAACCCTGGCCCTCCTGGTACAAATGTGCCCACGTTGGGGCGTGGGAAAATGGGCCTATTTTCGGGTGCAGAGAATTGGGCACATTTTCATGGCATTTGTACCAGAAAGGGGGCAGCCGCCAGGGTTAGACCTCTCACCCTGATAAGCCATGGCTGTGCCTTGCAGTGCGGTGTGCAATTTGGCAACATGCATGTGGTCACCCGCTGCCTGATCCCCGGACCCATAAGGTGAAGTGTGGATGCGCGTGTTAGGATAATATAATACTAAAAAACCTAAAACCTAAAAACTAAAAACTAAAACAATAAAACAATAAAAAGATATGTGGAGCAGGAATGCATAGGCCACCAACAATGCAGCATGGGCCACCGATATTGCGCTATGGCACCATGCGTGCAGGTGGTGGTAATGGTGGGGCATGGGGCGTGGTGGCGCCATGGTAATGGGTGTTGGTGGGCAAGGCAGGGTGGCGCCCCTTGTGGCTCAGATCAAGAAATTCAACCATATATCCTTTTCATCACTGAAGATCAGTAGCGCGGATAGTGTATCATCATGGCCAAGGGGGGGGGGGGGGCATGTCGTGCAAGCGGGGAGGGTGGATGGACCCCATGCATGCTCTCAGTGCAGACCTATGCAGCCCGTGCGAAAACTAGATTGGAGTTGTATCTATATGATTGTGAGAGGTTATTTGACAACAGGGGCATAAACCATACATGCATCATATACACCCTGAAGCCTAAACATGCACAGCACACCGACAGGCACCCACAATGACAACCTGCATCCAATGCAATGCATAGGTTGCTCCACACCCACCCACCCACCTTCCCCATCATGAGCCATGCCTGGTCCTCCCCACTTTCCACCCCAACACCACCACCAACCACACCCACACCAAGTCTGGTATGTCCTCCATCCAACCCCCCACCTCCCTCTCCCCACAAACACCACCACCCACCTTCTCCATCATTGGCCGCGTCTGGTCGCCCGAGGGCGCAAACAAGCGCTTGCCCGCAGCGCTGCCGCCAATGATGCGCAGCCGCCGGTGCGTCTTGTGCCGCGCTGACTCCTTGCGCCTCTCGGCTACCTGTTGGGTGGGATAGATGAGTGACGGTGGATGGGGGGATCATGTAAGGCCTTGTACTATAATTATAATACACAGGGCAGTGACGGGTGTGGGGTTGGTGAGGAGTGGGTGGGGTGTTGGTGCAGTGGGGCCACGCAACGAATACGCGTCGCGTGGAGAAGCCTTTTATGTGCCCAGGCAGATTGCAAAACAAATGCCACACACGACTCCAGTATCTACAAGCAACACCTCATCCGGCTCCATTTGCAAGCTCATTGAGTTGCTTCAGCTTGTGGCGGGGCACTGAGCGCAGCATTGGCAGCTCGACGGGGCATTTACGACCTTTTGTACGCTGCAATTACCCTGGTCCCCAGAACCTAACACCCGTGTACGCTGCTGCTACCCTCCCCCCTCAAAACCCTTGCAAACCCTACCGTCAGCAGCTTGTTTGCCTCATCCGCCTCCACCTGGAGTTGGTTGAGCTGCTTCAACTTGTGGCGGGGCACTGAGCGCAGCAACTGAAGCTCTGCTGGACCAAGGTCTTGTACCAAGCGTTCCGTTCCGCGGAGGGTGGAGGGGGAGGGGGTGGAGGTGGAGGGAGGGGCGGCGGCGGCGGGGGCGGGTTCTGGCTCGTCAATGAACTGCGGGGAGAGGAGGGGCTTTAGGTTTGGATAAGGATTTTTGTTGAAGGGGGGTTAATTTGGGGTCGTCGATGAATTGCCGGGACGGGACAGGGTTGAGGGTTTGGGATGAAGGGTATTTTTGGCAAAGGTAATTTTTGGGTTTGGGCTAAGGGCGTCGGAGAACTGCACAGGGGTGAGGGGTTAGGGTTAACAGTCTAGGGTTGGAGGTTTAAACGGCAAATACACTGTGGAGAGTTTTGGAGGGGTGTGGGTGGCAAATCTGCAAGGGGCAGCTTCAAATGTTGTGTGATTGTTGGTAGGGTGTGCAGGCAAAGGCCCTGTCCCACCCCACACCTAGGTCACCTGGAACTATACAGGGTTCGTGGATTAGGGTTTAGGGTTTTGGGTCTAAGGTCCCTTCCTCACCTCGTCCACTGACCACCCAACGCCCAGTTCGCTCACATCCAGCTCGTCTACAGTCCATCCAGAGTCGATGTTGAAAATCTCCTCCTCGAAAACCTCCCCACCCTCGTCCATCTCAAACTCCCCTTCCTCATCGTCGTCGAAGTCAAAGTTGCTGAGGCCTATGTCGTGTAGGTCAACGCTGGTCGGGGCTTCGGTGGTGGGCTGGCCCTGTTTCCGCTTGCCCTTGGCTGCGAGGGGGGTTGGGTGGGGTTGGATCAGGGTCTCATACAAGGGTTTTATGAGGGTTTATATAAGGGTTGGATACGGGTTTTGTAACTAGGGTAACGTAAGGGTTTTCATAGGGTTGAACAGCGTTGATGGGCTTACAGGGTATGCTCTGTAAGAGTTAGTGCTATGGTGAATGTGCTTGTTCCTTGCACCCAGTGACAGCAACCAGACTCTGTGGTTCCAGGTCGTGCTGTTTCGTTGTCATATGCATGCATATGCAGCCGAGTCACATAACAGCTGCAGGTGTGTTAATTGGTTCGAGGGAGAAGGTTGTTACCACCCCGTACCTCTCACTCCTGTTAGGATATGTGATTGTCTTCCCGTGCTGCTGGTGCTGCCACTGCTGCGGAGGGTGGCTTGGGAGGGTGGTGGGACAGGCAGCAACCTGTGGTGGCTAAGGTGGGACGATGATGAGGGGCTGGCTTCAAGCCATGTAGGCAGCCGAGCCCTGTACAGACGACGATGGTTGATGAGTTCGAGTAACTGTCGATGCGCGTGGAGGAAGGACTGGTGTGCGGGAGGTGATGACCGGGGAACAGTACTCGAGCATGGTGGGGTGTATTACGAAGGTATCAGCACGGTGCAGATGGGGAGAAAGCGAGGTAATAAAAAGGACAGGAGAATGCGATGGCGCGCAGAGTACTCCGACGCTTATGTGGTAGCTACTGGCAGAAACCTTGTGTGCTAGCCGCCACATTGGCGATTGCAAAAGTTGGGACTGCACGAGCCGCAAAAGAAGGACCTCGATCGCACCTACCTTGCAAAGGACTGCATTGTGGAAGTTCCACCAAGCGGAGCCAACTGAACGTGCAGAGCGTGTGTGGTTGGCCTTAACAGGTTGGTAGGTGAGCCTTGCTCTAGGGTCCACAGGTTGACAATTGCGAGGCTAGGTGTCCCACACACACACCAGGAGAACAGGAAACTCTCGTCAAGTTGCGCTGTTTGCCATTGACGTTTGCAAGCTGGCTAGCTCTAACACTAGCGTACAGCCAGGTGGGTTTATGAACTTTTATCAAAATCAGAGGTGGAGACTGGCGGAGAAAAGTGGGCGACCACGGCGGGCGGTGGTGAAAGTGGCCCAGTGGGTTGTAGGTGACAAGTGAAGAGGATGTCTTGTTACAAATGCTCCTGATGCAACATTTGTAAGAGCAAAGGCGAGTCTCGGTGTGCACAGCCACCCACACGACAATGGACAATGTGCAAAATTGTGCCACGGCATGTTGAGATGTGTCAATGGCTTTCAGGCCTGCAGTACCTCATGCGTCAAGGCTCCTTGTTCAACAGATACTTTGAGTGATGGTCAACCATGGTATTTGACGCAACGGACACGTCTGAGTTGACAGCCCCACTGCTAGGAAGAGGGAGTGGCGACCACATTGTGTTGGATGTGGTGCCCGATGCAGACCACATCACTCTTGACATAAACTGCCACACACCTCCCAACGTGACATCTACTCAGACTGACGACAACGAAGATCCACCGTCATCCAGCAAAAGTACGAGCTCCTATAGACGAGGGATTGGGAGGGTTTCCTCAAATGGTGCACAGGTAAGGGTCTCTGAAAGAGACAGTTATAAAACTTGGTACCCATTTGCCTCTAGTTGTTTTATTTTTCTCCAAGCCAAGCCATGTTTCTCGTTCTATACATAACTTGCACCCACTTGGCTTTTGGGTTGCTAGCTGAAAGCAGAGGGTTCTGGTTGTTGGGTTTATAAACCCAGCTGCAGTTACCCCAACTGGTTTCTGAACCCATCTGTCCTACAGTTGGCAGATGAGGTGGCGTTCACGCTGGTGGTGAGGGATGGCGAGGATGGACAAGGAGGAAGAGAGTTCGAGGTGGACATAAACCAGGAGGCAATGCAAGAGGCTGTGCAGGGAGCAGTTCAAGAAGCAGTCCAGGAAGCCATGCAGGATGCTGTACAAGAGGTATGGCAAAACCTGCTCCCCCCTCTTAGCAAGGTTCTCAACTCCCTCACACTGCATTACTGTATAGATCCATTTTGACACTGCCAGGCGGTTACTCCACCTTTGGTATACGACTTGTACCTGCAGCACCAACACGTATTTGCTGCAGGGGTTCCAAGAGGCTATGAACGAGGCGGTGCACGAGGCTGTTGCCCAGGCACTGGAGGACAACAGCTTCTCCTTCAACATGAAAGCCAACTTCTGGACGCTGTGTGCTGTCACGGGGGTGGTGCTGTACTGGCGGGGAATTTGGACCCTGTGGTGCGTTGAAACCCTAAACCCTAAACCATAAGCGTTGCACCTTCACATGTGGTGAGGTGAAGCAGGACCTGAGGGAAGCTGCCAGGTATGTTAGAAACTTTATCCACACATAATGATCTGCCATGTTTTGCTGGTTTACCAGAAATCTTGAAGACAAAGCATCTAGGCAGTTGTTGCACATGGCAGCTCAACACCATCTTGGGCAATTTTTACCATAGCAGTTTGCAATTGGCGCTGCTCGCTGCAACCCCTGGTGCAGCACTCTATTTTTCCTTGCAATAGGTTGAGGCCCTGATCTAATCAAGATGCTGTGCACCCAGGGACTACTTCTTCCAGTTTTCGATCTGGAGCGAGATTGGGGCGGTGTGCGTGGGGCTGACCATCATACTGGGAGTGCGAATGGCAGGGGTGCCACTGCTGCAGAGCCTGCCTGGAGGGTAAGACTTTCATTCTGGTTGTAGCCGGGAGCTCACTCTGGGACTGTGTTCCTTTAAGGATCCAATCTTTCAACAGTCCTGGAGCTTCAAGCCATCCGTCATGTGCTAAAAACTTTTCCTGGCCAAGGCATTGAGGTTAATGCACGACTTTGTTGAGGTGCCTGACACTGTCACGGTGTTCCCCGGGGGGCAATCACAACGTACGTGACCATTTTGTACCATAACAGTACCATTTGGGTGTGATTGGCTGAACTATGGCGTGGCAATGATTGTGTGAGGCTTAATCATGGCGTGCAGCGCTGAAAGTGTGCCACTGGCAGTCCTGGAGAGGCGCGGACCCTTAGTCTACTCTAAATTAGGCCAGCAGTGCCCGGCACTAAGTGCAGCAGCCGCACTGGCATGCTGCATCAAACTTTGCAAAGCATGCTTGCCAGCAGGGTTAGCCGCCGGGCTACCAACAGTAACTGTTACTGCAGAGCTGTCTGTCAGGCTAGCCTTGATGGCCCAGTCACTGTGACTAGTCTCATCCAAAGTCATTTTTAGACTGAGTGTCAAGGAGTAGAAATAAGGAGATAACAGTCACGAGCTTCAATAATTATTGTTACAAATTACGTCATGACGCTGCCACATTGGTGGGAATCAGAATTTAATGAATGGAACAGCCACTCGCTTGACTCACTAGGCGCAAAATTCTTATAGCTTAGTAGTACCACTTTACCAGTGTGGGATGATCTATTGCATGCCATCGCTGAACACTGTTATTGACACCAAGGTGACTAATAGTATCAGTAAAACGCCAACAGGAACGTTTGGATGGCAGCACATGTGCGCAAAACACACAGCATACAAGGATGGATAATTTATGATCATCTTAACAGTTGGATACCGTGCAATCACGCCGTCTCAGCCTGAAAGGCAAGAGCACTGCTCATGGCTACGATAATCGCTATTCTTCTCGTCCTGAATAAAAAGGGAATGCGCTAATCGTGACTAGGTACCCAGTGCTAGATAGGTACAGCTCAACGCGCTCACGTCAAGTTTAAACCCTGGCAGCAAATGACTCTTGAGAGGCAGAGAAACTGTGCACGCTATTAGCTAAGGGGGGCGTCACACCTCAGGTGTTGCTTCTAGCTGCCAAATCAGCACCTATCAGCCAAGTTGGTTGAACCACTAGCAAGAACCCGTCGTGTATACCAGCTGGCAGTTGAACCCCTAGCCCCGATTTGCCCAATCTGGATGGACCTAATAGAAAAGGAAGGAAAACGGGTCCCAAAGAAACCCCATCCCCAGGGTGGTGCCTGCTCCTGAATCAAGATCATTGAGTCATACATTGCTGGGCAGTTCAAATTGCGAAAACAAAAGGGAAAACCAGGGATGTAGTGACCCAGCCCAGGCAATGCATGCTGTAACCCATCGACATACGATGAGCATCACGTCTTTTGCATGATTATAAGAATCTGCCCTGTATCCATCTAGGTGTCGTCCAACACCTCACGATGCTAACTGACACCATTGATGGATGAAAATGATCTATGGGGTGCTGCGGGGCCAGGGGCAAATGTACAAGGGCCACGGACCGAGAAATCCTCAACATGGTGCTGAGTATACAGGAGCAAAAGAAATAGCCCCTATTTTGCAACAAAGTAAACAAACGCGTGCATTTTAAAATGCCACACCCTGGCACGACCCGCAATGCGCACCAACCGAAACGTTCCAACAGGCCCACAAAAAACCCTTTCCAGAGCAGAAATCGGCCCTTCCTAAACCTAAATGCTGTACACCCATATTCCTACACCCCACCCATGCTCCCATCACCCAGCCCCTTTGGCACCACAACCTGCTAGGTGCCAGGTGGCAAGCGCAGGAGCATCGCCACGTGGCGCCTCCACAGGCCCCCACCCGCTCAGGACAACTCCAGCACCTTAATCACGCCCTGGGAATTGGCGGCCAGCACGTAGCTGCCCCTGCGGTTCCACGTCACGCTGGACACAAACTGGTGCCCCTCGGCCTCCCGGCCCCCGCCAACCCCGCCGGCGCCCCCGCCGATCCCCGCTCCCGCTCCCGCCGCCGCCGTCGCCGGCGCCGGCGGCCCGTCAAACGGCATGCTGGTCACGGGCACAGGCAGCGCCTTGTAGTACGCGTACACCGCGTTATCCTCCGACCCGCACGCGATGTACCCCTCGGGGTTCACCGACAGGCCCACAAAGTTGCGCTCGTTGGTGTGGCCCCGGAACACGCACTCCTGCTTCACGGTGCCGTCGCCCGTAGCGGCGCGAGAGATGTCCCACAGCCGCAGCGTGTTGTCGGTAGATGCCGACACCAAGTGGTTGGAGTCCAGGAAGCGCACGTAGGAGACGGCCTTGGAGTGGCCAGAGATGACGGCCAGGGGGGAGTGCACCTGAGGAGAGGAAAAGGGGAGGTGAGCCATAAGTGTGTGTTTGCACTGGCACCAGACTCCACATCTAATGAGTGTGATGCATGAGCATATGCTGGAATTTCCACCCAACTCCCTGCAGGCCCACCAAAAAAACCTAAACAGGGTCCCAGCTCACACCGAAGGGTTCCTGTCCTCACCTGCCTGAGGTGACAGAGTGCAAGTTTCAGCGCACCCCACATGCCCTGCAGGGGACACGCACCGCAACCCTACACATAAACCCTACTATTCCCAGTCCTCACCTGGCGCAGGTCGTAGAGGTACACCCGGTAGTTGTTGCAGCCAAAACCCTAAACAAAAACCCTAGGATTCCCTTTCCTCACCTGGCACAGGTCGTAGAGGTACACCTGGTAGTTGGCGCAGCCAAAACCCTAAACAAAAACCCTAGGGTTCCCTTTCCTCACCTGGCGCAGGTCGTAGAGGTACACCCGGTACTTGGCGCAGCCAAAACCCTAAACAAAACCCTAATGTTCCCTTTCCTCACCTGGCGCAGGTCGTAGAGGTACACCCGGTAGTTGGCGCAGCCAAACGCCAGCAGGTGCGAGTTGGTGGGGCTGAACTGCACCGTGCACACATTGGCCTTGCTGTCTATGCAGGCCGTGGCGCTGTCATCATGCATGCTCCACAGCCGCACAGTGCCGTCGTCTGACCCCGACACAAAGCGGGTGGGGTCGGTCTGGGAAAAGTCGACTGACCACACGCGGCGCGCGTGCTCCTCGTACTGCGGGTAGGGGGTGGGGTGGTGGGTGCGGAGTGGGGGTTTGGGGTGGGGGGGATTGCACAGCAGCAGGCAAGGATGGGAGGGTTGTAAATGGAAGTTCTGCCACCCATGTGGACCCCTAGCGCCCCTATATAATCGGGTTTAAAGCAGCAGTGGTCCACCCGCATCATCTCCCCTTTCCAAATTTGGAATGCTCAGGATTGAAGGCGGCGCCGTACCAGCCCCCTTACCGTATAGAGTGCAGCACCAGTCCACTGTCTAAGGTTTCAGGGCCCAGGGTTTTAAGGTTTCAGGCAGCGCTCACCTGCATCAGCTCCGTGTTAGTGCCTGCGTCCCACAGCTCGATGTTCCCATCATAGTCTGCCGAGATGAGGCTGTTCTTCACATATGAGTTCCAGCACACGCTGCTGAGCTTGCTGCGGGTGGCAATCTCAAGCACAGGATAGTGGATGGCAGTGTCGGACCCAACCACCGAGGCAACCTGCATCAGCAAGGGTTTGATTAGGGTTTCTGATAGCACATATGTGGGATCTGTGCTCAGGTGTTACAGAGATCCCTGGTGCCATGCTCCCAAGCCTGAATTCACATTCAGCCGCAGAAAAAGGGCTTTTGGTAGTTACCAATGTACTTATGGACCTTGGTAGTTGCAAATGCACTTACAGAAGCTACCCCTCTCCATGCTCTAAATGCGGCACGGGATCCTATCACCCTAATGCAGCAGCTGTCACCCACCTCAAAGATCTTGATGCGGCGCGAGACCCCTGCAGTCGCAAAAAACTCATCGTCCCGATCAAAGGCGATGCCGCACACCATGTCTGTGGCATTGAGCAGGTCGTTGTAGCGCAGCGCGGCGCGTTCCTGCATGGGATGGGTGTAGGGTTTAGGGCTTTGGCATTAGGGTTTGAGCGTACACCATGCCTGTGGCATTCAGCAGGTCGTTGTAGCAGGTTTCACTCAGCTGCACATGGATTCAGTGCTGCGCATCATTTCAGTAAGTAGCTTATCGCGGTGCAGCTTCTTGCCTAACACTATGCCCCTCACTCCACACATGAACCATATACTGCCCACCCCATCCCTCCCCACCCACCTTGAACTGCTTGTGCTTGCAGAACTGCGTCAGCTCGTAGCCAAAGCTGAAAGCACCAAAGCTGTTCAGGTGCCCCGGCAGCACATCAGGCCCCCTGGCCTCATACTCAATGCACTGCAAGGCTGCAAACCCTAGCCCAGCCCAGCCCAGCCCACCCTAGAATTCCACCCACCGCCCCTCACTCCACCCACCGACCACCCACCTTGAACTGCTTGTGCTTGCAGAACTGCGTCAGCTCGTAGCCAAAGCTGTCCAGGTGCTCGGGCAGCACATCAGGCCCCCTGGCCTCATACTCATTGGACAGCAGCGCCAGGCCCCGCTGGCTGCGCCGCGAGAAAAACACCTGCTCCAGGTCCGAAAACACCTTTTTGAACTTCTCGGTGCCGGCCTCCACATCCACCACCGAGCTCTTGCGCTTGGTGCCGGCGGCGGCGGGCGCGGGGTGGGTGGCGGTGGCGGGGGGCACGTGGGAATCCTGCGCGTGGGGATGGGGGTGTCATGGTTAAGCATGAAAGGGGGGACGTGTGAGTCCTGATATGGGTACGGTGGGTGTGGCAGTGCAGGAAGGGGAGTTGGCGCCAACCCTTGGGTAGGGTAATTGTGGTGTGCAGAGACAGGGCCTGGTGCCAAACCTTTGAGCAGGGCTGGTTGTAGGTGTGCAGGGCTGGTACAGAAAACCTTGTGAAGGGGTTGTTGTGGAAAACCCTCTATATCCCCACTAACCTTCCCACCTCTCAACCACCTCATTCCCTCACCCACACATCCAGCCCGCCATCCTCTTTAGGGTTTTAGGGTTCAGCCTCGCACGATCCCCTCCAGCACAGACCCAGCCCCGCTATGTCGGTCTCGCCCCCCCCCCCCCCCTGACAGCCCCCTTCCCACGTACACCCCCACTGCCTGTCCCATTTCTCGGCCACTACCTCCCC